>CABHPP010131402.1:23057-48994 GCA_902168425.1 Peromyscus attwateri | reverse complement strand
AAAAAAAAAAAAAAAAAAGGTTTATGTTGTCTTATTTACACATCTCTCTCTGTGTGTGTGGCTGTGTGTTTATGTGCGCCGTGTGCATGTAGGTGCCTCCAGAATACACAGGGCAGCAGATTAGATGCACTGGAACCGGAGTTAAAATGGGTGTGAACTACCTGGCATAGGAGTCCACGTCCTCTGCAAGAGCAGCAAATGTGCTCAACTGCTGAGCCATCTCTCCAGCATAGCTGGCTCCCACCGTATTACACTGTAGTACAGAGGCTAATCTCAAAACTCTACTGTTTGTACAGTCCAGCTCCCTCTTCTCTGCCTCACTGCCCCTGCCTTCAGCTGCCTACTCTGCCAAGTCAATTTTGTCAGGACCTTTTCAAAGTATACTCTTGCCATTTCTACTTCTTAGGATGCTATAATTAATATTCTTCTTGTAATTATTGTAGTATAATTAATAAAAATCAAATGTGTATGTAGAAAATATTTTTCTTAAATTCTATTGGATGCTCTCTTAAAGTATAGGGCATATACTATGGTTATTTGCTCCGCTAGAACTTAGAGTTTCGCAACCAAAAGTCTGGAAGAGTGGTTATTTCCAGATCAAAATTAAACTCATAGGATTATAGAATTTCATAATGTATGAACTTGGAAAATCATTTAAATTCTCTGTCTCTCAATTTCCTTATTAAACAATGAAAGTAGACTATTTCCTCAAGACAAGTTAACCCCATGGCAACCATGGTTCTAGATGACTGATCAGGGCACCATGTTTTTATGATTCTACATTTTTGTTCACGTGTTCTAAAACTCTGCCACTATTAGAAATAAGTAAGAATTCAGTTGACTACCCATTTCATGTCTAGAAATTCTGCAGTCAACTACTATTGTTCTAGTGACTAGCTGAACTTTCCCGTGGTAACCACAGCATTTCCCTTTGACAATTAAATGCTTCCCTTGGCCTCTGACTCTGAAGCTGGAGGGATTCTCCAGTGTAGTTAGGTTTCAGATTAGGTAACAGCAGGTGTCACTGTATTTTCTGATCTGTAGAGAAGGCAAAGGACAGGATTCTTCAAAGTATCTGGGATTTCCCCTGGAAAGCTAATATCTCACAGTCTTATTGATTTAGTATTTAAACAAGTCAGTCATTTGGACACTACTGGGTAGATAAATAAATAGGTCTTAAAAACATCTACACCAACATTTCAATTCCCTTAGCTTTAAGATCCTTTCCTTTGAAATATACAAGAGTAGTTTCCATTGAGTCCCATGTTGAACATAAACTTTTCTGGGCCTGTTCAAACCAAAGTGTTTAGTAATATATTTAACAGGAAGGAGTCGAGGTAGTGGCGATGGATTGTGATCAAGATGAAGGCAAAGCATAGTTAAGACCCTTAGTTGGAGACAGAACAGCAACTTTTGACAAATCTCAACTGAAATTAGGGGCTCAGGGCAGAGGTTTTCTAGGAACTTACCACCTGTCTGCACTTTAACTTTCAGTGTACCATTTCTTCGCAGTTACCATATTCACCAGCAGTTACCATGTGGACATGGGCATCCAATTTATTCTGGCTTTCAATAATTTGCAGGTGAGAAACTCAGATTAGTTTTAACTAATCACTGCTCTATAGCTGTAAGAAATAAAGGATCCTCTCAGGGCAGACATAAACTTTTAGGTAATATATGTGCTACATAAGCTGGGAATTTGTGTTCTTGAACTCATCATTATCCTTCTCAATTTTAGAGTATAATTAGGAGTGACAAGCCAATCTATTTATATTAATTATTTTGTCAAGACTGTTTTAATGTATAAAATACATGGTCACCTAGAACTTTACCTCTTATAAGTATTTGATTAAGAAAAGCTACTGATAAAATTTCACATATCTCTATAGCCACATGACACTATGACCTGTCAGTAGTCTATTACCAGAAATGAGGTCATTAGTAACATAAAACATAATTAGAATCAAGAACCAACTTCATAAGACTCAGAACCAATTTAGAAATCACATCCTCAAGATGCTGTTTTTCTAAGAACCACCCTCAGTGCCAAACTGTGTTAGTCGGGTTTCTCAGGTCAAACAGAAATATGTGTGCATGTGTGTGTTTCTCTAATCAATATGTGTATGTATATTATATATACAATTTTACATTCTAATATATACATATATAGATATGTGTGTATATATATCCAACTTTTATACAATATACACATCCTGTTGAGGTGTGTATATATGCATAGTATATAAAATTGTATATACTAATATACATATCCTATTGATGTGTATATATATGTATAGGTATACATATACATTTTTCTAATCATGGCAACTGGCAAATCAAAAATTCATAGGGCAATTGCAAATTCTGGCAAAATTAACACTGAAGTCTTCAGTCTCCTGGCAGTCTGGACCACATTGCACTCTCCTCATCTGTGGACATCAATCTTTTCTCCTATGGTCTTCAATTGGTTAGATGATGCCCATCCACAATATGAATGGTAATCTGCCTTTAAAATGTCTACTCACTTAAATGTTAATTGTACCTAAAATATTCCTTAGCAGAAACATAAATTGATAAATGACAAAATAGTTGGGCATCACAGCCTAGTCAATTTGACACATAGATTTAATTGTCAAAGCCCCATTGTGAACATAATGTGAGCTTGATGTCATCTATGTGAAGGTTCAGTTCGAATAATTGCTTCTCATCAGGTTTTGTTTTAATTTATTTGTGTGTATTTTATTATGTAGCATTTTTCTCACATTGTAAAATATGTCACCATCCCTATACTACATATAAGAACAAAAACTAGAGTAGGGAAGTTATAACAATTAATACTAACATTCTCTTCGATCTGGTACTCAAAGCAGCATCCCTCATTCCTTCTTGTGGGACTTCAATTCATTGATGCTTAGCTGCCAAGATGGGCAGTCACCAGACTTACCCAGTTATTTTACATGTCCTTAGCCTCTCTAATTGGTTTTATAGGTATGTAATCCAGTTAGCGATAGAGACATGAAGAGAAGAGTATTATTTCTGCTGGGCCTGGAAAATAGGTGGCAGACTGGAGGGTGCAGGAAGACGTATTTGTATCTAAAAGTGTGAGCTTGCCTTAGAATAGACTCCAGCCGGGCGGTGGTGGCGCACGCCTTTAATACCAGCACACGGGAGGCAGAGGCAGGCGGATCTCTGTGAGTTCGAGGCCAGCCTGGTCTCCCAAGCAAGTTCCAGGAAAGGCGCAAAGCTACACAGAGAAACCCTGTCTCGAAAAACCAAAAAAAAAAAAAAAAGAATAGACTCCATAGAGGAAAATACGTACATTAGAGCACAAGAAGGAGCCAAGTCTTTCATGGCTGCACAGTTCTAGTATTCCCAATTTATCAATCCATTAAGCCGGTAACTTTAAAAAAAAAAATAGATAGTGGTGAGCCAGGCATGGTGGTGTACACCTTTAGTCCCAGCACTTAGGAGGCAGAGGCAGGTGGATCTATGAGTTCAAGTCCAGCCTGGTCTACAGCAAGAGTTTTAGGACAGCCAGGACCTTGTTTAAAAAGAGCAAAGAAACAAAAAAGCAGTCAGTGATGATTATGTCTGAAATAATATTAACGTTAAAATCTCCTCTCCCTTCCTCCAGGGCCTTAACTTTCTGGTATCTCGTGTCAAGGCAGGACATTAGAATTGGGAACATTAGTTTATGTAAAGAGCATTGTCTATACTGAATTTATTTTGTAAAAATAACATAGACTAAAGTCCAGTCTGTTTTTCATTATTGCCATGGGCTGTCACTTCTAAACATTGTCACTGATAAAATATGCCTTTCTAAAAAAAGCCTCATTTGTTGGCCTTAGTCCTTAGTGATTGTTCAAGTTACCATTGCACTTTAATATCAACACACACACACACACACACACACACACACACACACACACACAGCCCCTGACAAAGACACAGATATGCATGTTCATTGAATACAAACTAAAAAGGCCACCTATCCATTCTTTTCAACTAAGTGAGAATCACTCTGCCAAATCTATTTCATTTATTTTTCTGGCCACTGTGCTTTCCTGTTATTCTACGTCTCTTTCTTAAATTCATTTGATTGTACTATGGATGTTGAAGATAAGAATGACACTCAACACAAACTAAAAATTCCAACTCATCTTAATACGTAAGGATATCCAAATTAACTTTGATGTTATATGGAAATATATGATACTTACTAAAGGATTTGCTATTACAAAACAGCTACTTCAGTGCATTTGCTGAAAATAATTTTATTACATAGAAAAAAAACATGCCCTCAAAACTGATATGACTCGGATGTGAAATGTCTTAGGGCTAGCTTTCCTGTATGCACCACCCATTCGACACTTATCACATTCTTTATATATTGTAATACATGTTAAGGTCCCTGAATAGAAAAAAAAAATGCCTGTTTATCTTTACTTATTGAGCCGCCCAGTACAAGGGGACACCTCCTAGTGCCTGTTTGGTGAGTACTGAAAGGGAGTGTTTTGTGGGGCACTAATAATTACAAAATATTAGCCAGGCGGTGGTGGTGCATACCTTTTATCCCAGCACTCGGGAGGCAGAGCCAGGCGAATCTCTTTGAGTTCAAGGCCAGCCTGGTCTACAGATCGAGTTCCAGGACAGGCTCCAAAGCTATACAGAGAAACTCCGTCTCCAAACACAATAACAACAACAACAACAAAAACTACAAAATATCAGTTATAACCCAGTTACTTCACAAACCAAAGACCAAACCAATCCTGATCATCCAGGGTGCTTAGATGACTGAGATGGACAGTTGGGTTGGAGCAATCAGCCTGTGTTATGGAACTGTCTTTGGATGTGCTTCATTGCCCGTTCTAAAGGGCAGCTTTGATGGACAGGCTTGTTCAACGTAATGAGAATCCAAGACAGTAATATCCAATCCTTTTCTTTAGAGAACTGATGGATTCTTAAGAAGCAGAGGCTGAATTAGGCTTTATGACGCTTGAAGACACTGAGGCTTGATGAATCGGAGGCGCGGCATGGATTTCACTGTGATTTCAAACCAGTCCCTGGCTGATGTGTGGAGAAGCAAGGGTCAGAAGCCTGCTGGAGGTGTTGCGGAGACAGCATGTGGGCCAGAAACACTGCAGAGTAGAAGAGAAAAACAGGTAAACATGGGAGAGATTCCTGGTTCCCATGACATGACACCTGCGCATGTGTATGCCACCAGAGGACTGTGCAATGCTCTGGATTTTTCTTTAAAGAATATTCTTTTTACTTAATAGACTGAAACTGGGCTTCTGGTTCTTCCATCACACCCTTACCTTCTCCCAAAATGATCTATGTGGACTTTAGTTATCTTTTATCGAAGGGCCTAAGTTCTAGGAGCGTTAGTGTATGCTTTAGCTTCTCCGCTATGACTGTAGGGTTCTGTGCTTAGAAGACAAAAGCAATGTTCAGAGTAAATCGTAAAATATCTGCTATTCTCTTTTTGTGGTTGCAACGACTTCTTTGTACTGATTATACCATGTATAAGTTTCTTAAGTAAAGATGCTCTCTGAAATCCTGGCAAATTCTATAACCACATTTTCATAATAAAAATTATAAATGTGTGCATGCACATGCACACATATACAAACAATGTTTTCTATCTGATGTCACAGGTTTTCCAGGTCCAAGGAATCTTATAAGGAACCTGGGTACCTCAGGTTAGTAATATTATTAGAAACAATTATTACCTTCTATCAATATATTAATAACAACATACTAGTAATTCACTGAGAGCTTTCTATTTAGTTGAATTATACGAGGATTCAATTTGTAGGTTAAAAGAACTCCAAACAAAAAGATGTTTTAAATTATTTTCTATGGTAATCCTGAACTTTTAACATATATGATTTATTTGATAATGTCACGATAGAATTCTATGCATGCACCGGATTTAAATTGCTTGCATTTTCCTTGTTAGGGAACGACCTCACCATATGTCTGGCCCAAAGAGTTGCTATATCAACCTTTCATATGGGAAAAAGAATCTCCACTTATAGAGGAGAGGTTTTAAATTTAATACTAAATAATTAAAAACCATCCTCACACCGACATCTCAAATTAAGATTGTTTACATGCTCTTTAATTAGATGCAATTAAGAAGCACTCTCAAAGCATTTATGCCCAGAGGGAGCCTTTGCTGAGTTGATGGAATGACTCTTAACATACAGGAAGCTGCCTTTGCTATTTGTGGAAGGGTTTCCCTTTGGAAGATGTGATAGGGACACTGTGGGTTTTGTCACAGGAGGAAACAGATGTTGGAAGTTTTCTTCAGAGAAGAAAATAAGCACAAAGTTCTGATTGACAGTCCTAGACAGCAAGGTAGCTCTGTCATGGTCCTTCTAAACTCCCTGCTTATCACAGCAGCCACAAGGATTCCTAAGACAAATAATGTTGCCCCTTTGTTTAAAGCCCATCAAAGGCACCTTCCCCACTGGGAGCAAATCCTGATGCAGGCTCAGCCTGCTTTTGCAGGATCCCTCCTACCTCTCACCCACTCCTGTCTCTGTCTGTTGCTCTTACCTACCTCCTGCTCTAAGTGTCTCCTTCTGGCTCTCTTGGGTCTGCCCTCTCTGCCTGGACTATGCATTTAATACTCAAGGTCAAGGGTTTGATTACCTGCCCCCCTTTTAGTGGCTCCCTTTCTTTGTTGTTACTGTTTGAAACTCCCAGCTTCTTTTCCCTACCTCACTTGTTTACCTTTTACATTCTGGCAGTAGTACTGATTATTACCTGATGTTTGTATATTTGTTTACTCAGTTGATTATGTCATGTTTCTGTTAGGATGTAAGTTCAAAGGTAACACAGGTCGTTCCTGGGTTTCCTTGCCTGCTCTATCCGTAAGACCTAAAAAAGGATCTGAGATTGCTGCTCAGTAGAGACTTGCTGAATGTGTGGTTATTGAGTCAACAAATGGGGCTCAGCGGGCTTTATTTTGATTAAATTATTAACTTTTTTTCCCTTGCTAAATTTTTTTTTTTTTTTTAAATTGAGACTTGGTTTTGTCTGTGGCCTTAGTGCAAGAAAAACATACTACTTTTAGCATGTGCACTGGCAAATCTAACAGCTGGTTCAGTTGTCCAAATTTTTTAAAGTGAGAACTTTATAAACTTTGGAAACAATCATTATAAAGTCACAAATAAGGTCATGTAACATGCCCCACTGCTTATCACAGTGTGGATAAACTTCATGGAGAGACCAGTCCTTCTGAAGTGTGAGTTCGAAATCATGGGGGCAAAACAAAAACAAAACCCACAAAGTTTAAAAACAATCTTGGCAAAGAAAATAGGCCTTTGAAAGTGTTTTTTTTTTTTTAATTTCTATATTTAACCATAATCTTTAAAGCTCAAACTCAGTGCAGATGAACTAACTACAAAGTTAAGTTTAAAATTCATTATATGTTCAGAAAGATTGTCAGGGGGCTTGTTTAAGGAATGGCAGGGTGTGCTGTGACTTCTGGTCATGGGTGCTTTAATCAAGAGGGAAGGTTTTGCTTTATGGTTAAGAATCGTCTGGAGTTGGAGCAGTGTAAGAGGCAAAAGATGAGCAGGCTTTTAGAAACAGACCCTGAAAATTACTTTTGGCTGATTCTCTTATCCACAGTATGCAGTGAACGGTGGAGCAAGTCCAAAGCAAACAGAACGCTCACTTTGAAGCACAGCATATTGTGTATAAAATAAGAGTCCAGAATATTAAGCATGTACGCCTTGGTTGTATTCATAAAGGCTCTTCTACTTCTAACTTTCTATTCTTGCAAAACTAATTTATAACTTAAGCTCTGGTAAGAATATCAGAGGCAAAATTCTGTGCTCTTAGGAACATGAACCCAGCCATGACTCATATCACCTGATCATCATTCCTCTATCCAATGAGACTGTCAGGTTGGGCCATCTTGCTCCCTTTTAAATGAAATGTGTTCACTCAAAGTCACTGGATGTCATTTAGTGTGATCAACCGAGCTTGTTTAAAGGCTCGAAGTTTGTTCTATACCACTTACGTAATCCTAGAATCTTAGACTAAATCAGATGACCTTGTGGAATTTATTATAAAACTCAGTGAGAAGAGAGATTGATTTGCTTAGTTTGATTTGGGCTATTGTGATTTATTTAATTTCTCTGTTCAATTCTGCACCCTGGGGATTTGTAAAGCTGCATCACAGTCATAATCTGCGGGTGATTAGTCATATAAATGAGTTTATAGATCCTACAAGAACAAGTTTTATATTTGTTTTCTATGAGCAAATATTATCAAAATGACTGGCATATAATAGAATCCAGATCAGTGGCCAAAATGGTGAAACATTAAAGTCTTTTTTTCCATTTTGTAAAATGCAAATGATCAGATCGTATAAATAAAGTGAATATACTGATCTGTTAAAATTTCACTGTTCATAATGAACAATAAATATATGATGTCCCAACTTTTCAACGAACGTGACAGAAATAACTCATGCATAGGTGTGTAATATTTAAACTACTTGGAAAGTAGTAGCATGTTTTATCTCAATGTTTGGATTTTATGTTTAGATGTCCTCTCAAACTTATACGATGACTTCTGATATTGTGGGTAATTGTTGCCCTTTTTTAAGTAAATAAATCTTTATTCGTATTTTGACTCTTTATAATGTTTCATATTTAAGTAGCACCTACGTGTTAAAGCACCTATCCTTGACTTACTAATCTAGCTAGAAGCTTGAATTTGAAGCCATGTCTTCTGTCTAGGGTGTTAATAAGAATGTAGTGCGGTACCTGAAGTGATGGACGTTTCCATGACTTTCTCGTGTAACCCTTTGTTATGATTTAAGTAGGGAATGCCTCATACAGGATCATGGGTTAAACCTCAAGTCCCTAGCTGTTGGCTGTGGAGACTTGGGGTGGTGAGGCTTAAGTGGAGGAAGTTGATGAGCCTAAATAAGCACTTCCTCCCTTGAAGTTGTTCTGCTAAGGATTTGGCCACAGGTCTGCAAGGTAACAAACATACTCCAGTTGTACCATTTCTATGGTGCTGGCTTTATTTCTGAAGATCCTAACTTCGGTGCCTCATAGAGAGTTGTCAGAATTCATGGGAACTTGTATTTTTAGTTACCTACTTATGCTATGTGTGCTAATCTACTGCTCACAATTTTGAATAATATAGTAATATATCAAGAGCAGAATAAATTTCTAAAAAGCTTACAAAGCAAAAAAACAAAGTCATCATGAACAAAGATGTGGACGAATTTGATTCTAGCACATACAAAATGACATGATACTTATAAAAGTTTAATCATTATTTGTTTCCATGAAATGTGTTATTTAGTGTAAGAACACAAGGAAGATTTGATATTTGAGTGGTACCTCATTCACAATTTATTTTATAGATGAACATTTTTCTATTACACATATATTAAGAACACTAAAGCTCATGCTGTTATAAAATTAATTTAACGCAAACATTTCCTTAAAATTCTTTACCAGGAACCAGGCAAGGCTTACAGTGGAGGGATTGGGACACCAAACCAGCCACCAAATCTTCAATCTATAATTTGTCCTGCTTACAAGATGTACTGGGGTAAAGGTGACACAGAACTTTTGTGAGTGACCAACCAATGACTGGTCCAACTTGAGACCCATACCATAAGAGGGAACCCACATTTGACATTGCCTAGAGGACCAGAAGCCAGAGGCAGGATAGCCCATAGACCTAGGAAAGAACCATACACTTCCAGTAAAAAAAAAAAAAAGTCAGTGAAATGATTCGTAATGATACTCTTCTATTTTTGTAGACTGGACCCTAGCATAATCATTATTGGAGAGGTTTCACCCAACGACTGATGGAAACAGACACAGAGACCCACAGCCAAATATTAGGCGGAACTAGGGGAATCCTGCTGAAGAAAGGGAGGAAGGGTTGTAGGAGCCAGAGGGGTCAAGGACACAACAAGAAAACTCAAGATTCAACTAACCAGGATTTATGGGGCTCACAGAGACTGGAGCAACAGTCAGGGAGCCTGTACGGGTTTGACCTAGTCCTCTGCATGTTATGGTTGTGCAATCTGGTGTTCTTGTGGGACTCCTAACAGTGAGAGTGAGGGCTATGACTCTTGCCTGCTTTGGGGGTCATTTTCCTCCTACTGGATTGCTTCATCCAGCCTTAATCTGAGGGGATGTGTCTAGTCTTATTGCAACATGATATGCCACTTTGGTTGATATCCCTGGGAGGCCTGCCCTTTTCTGAAGGGAAGTGGATCTGGGGGAAAAGGGAGGTTGGGGGAGGAGGTACTGGGAGGGAAGGAGGGAAGGTAAACTGTGGTCAAGATGTTATATATGAGAGAAAAAAAAATCTTTACCAGTAAATCCTTACATAGTATTTCTTGGTAGCTTAGATAACACTGAGAATATCAAGACAGAAAGCATGCCAGCAAGGGGGTGGGCAGTGGTGGTGGTGTATTCTAAAGTGAGAGGGGTCATCGTGTTTGGTTCTAGAGACATAATTTATGAGCTGTTATACATGGACATCTTTGACGGGATGAAGGATAGGCATTGGCCTTTAGAAAGGATTCTCCTTCCTGAAGAGATCATCAAGCAGTGCTTTTAGAATAGTTTGTGCTATAAGTAAGCAGTTTGTAAGTTCTCTTACTTGTTCCAAGGAAAGGCCTAATTTAATAGTTTAACTACAATGATAGACTTAAACTATCATTTAGTGTCCAGTAGTGTATGCAGCAACATAGGAGCTCCATTTCCTCCCCCCTACCCCCAACATGACTCTGTCATAAACTCAGAAAACACACCCTGGATATGTTTTCCTCAAATACTAACTTTGTGTGGGTGTGTGCTCTGTCAACCAGTGCATGCTCCTGGGAATGCTGTTGTTTAGTTATTATGAAACTCTCTGCATCATCTCTAGGAGTTCCACCGTCAAGTTGTCCACTAACATGGTAGGAATTTGATCCATCACACAGGTTGTAAAGAATAAAAAAAGGCTTAATAGTAACATGCAACACTTCCTAGAGAATTCTTTGCCCTTTTCAAACAAATTTTTAAAAATTAGATCGTGATAGTACAGTATGAGCAGACCTGTCACAAAGTTAAGCTTATGATTTGATCCCCACTGTGATTACTGAAGACTGATGAAAGCAGAAAGTCTTAAGGCAGGTGTTTCTGAAGAAGTTATTTTGGAAAGATGGGAATCATTTGCCAGGTGATTCTAACAAGTAACTGTCAAAGGTGTAGGCCTGAGTGACATGCAATGGAGGGTGACAAAGTAATTCTGGTGTAATTTATGGAGAATGGCAAAAATCATTCTCAACATTTAGAAGAAATGCCCCCCAGTGAGGCTATATCTGATCATAAGAAAAGGAAACATGAATAACTTGAAAGCAAATGCATAAAATTTTTTTTTTCCTCTCCCATGGTGAATGAAAATGAAACTCATTAGGGCCTTTTAACCATGAAGTGGAAAATAATAAAAACAAAAACAAAAACAAAAACAAAAACAAAAAAACGACATGAGTCATTGCTCACTGTTTTTATTTCTTGTAACTTGTCAACTCTGCAGGTTCTGGGATTACCTGGGAGCCTCTGAGGGTACTTATAGGGATTGTCTTGATTTTGTTAATTCATGTGGGAAGACTGCCCACGAGACCGCACCTTCACTGGACTGGGATCCTAGATTCCATCCATGGAGACAGGGAACTGAGCGGTACAGCCATTTGCCTTCTCTGCTTCTTGACCTCCCTGCCATAGCGTACTTTGAACTGTAATCCAGAATAACTCCCTTTTTCTTTAAATTGTTTTTATCACAGCAACAGGAAAGCTATATCACTCATGCTTCATTCCTTGAAAATAAGGACAAGAAACAGCGATCGGATGGAGCCTCCTCAGCAGAAAGGAATAAAGCAGGGAGAAAGGATCACTTTTTTTCCTCTCTGATAGACACATGGATGTTCTTGCCTTATTACCCCCAGTAAGAAATGCATAGGGTAGCGTGTTAAGAGCAATGAGCCCAAGATTTTGGCAGAAATTAACTGATGTATTTTTTTTTAACAAGTAAATGGCCTCTGCTTCATACTAAAGGATGGTTGTAAATAAAATTGCAGTTTATTAATACCTCTCAGTGTAATTTTTAGAAATATCAAAGTATTTTTTAAATGTGCACTTTAAGCACATTGAAAAGCCATCACATCTGCAATTGTTTCTTGCTGCACTGAAAAGAGCTGGCAGCTGGGTCTCTATCTGAGACTCAGCTGTCTTTTCTTTTCTCCAACTGTAGAACCAAAGATAGGGATTACTTTTATAAATATGTAATTATGTTTTTTTCAGATTCTGATTAATAATTCATCTTCAACTCCTATAGCATTATGTTTGGAATGTTAAACACCCGAGTGAGTCAAATTTTGATATTTAGGAAGATTAAGGGGAATATTGTGCATAAATTTTAGTTTCCATAGCTACCCCAGAACATTAGTAGAGTGTAATGTGAGACAGATTGGTTTCTCTGACAGAAGTCACGTACCCTTATGTTTTACTCAGGAAAGGTTATGGTTACCTGTGAGTCTGATAGTCATATGGACTGCACAGTGTGGTTATGATTCAATGAAGCAATTCTGGTTTTTAGCAGCAAGTAGATCAGGATACAGTGTGTTTCTGCTTCTGCCTCTTTTAATGCAAAATATGGTCTACTGTAAAAAGAGCTCAGTCATCTAACAGCTGTAAAAGTTAGACCTCAGTGGTTCAAACTTTAGTCCAGTCTTTTGAAAAATGCCTAAATTATTTTTCTTCTACTGCCTTACTGTCCATTGGAATAACACAATCTTATTATAAAAATTTACCAAAGTTGAATGGTATGGTGTCTATACATTTTTGATATAGTGTTAAACATATATTAAGGATAAACCCATTGAACTTTACCAACTAGCACACAAAAAGGGACAAAATGAAATAAAAATGTAGGTGTGTGTGAGTACATGTGGTGTGTGTGTGTGTGTGTGCGTGTGTGTGTGTGTGTGTGTGTGTGTGTGTGTGTGAAAAGAATGTGTATGTTGTTACAGAAAAACTATTGTGGCTCTTATAAAATGTTAAGGAAAAGTTTATTCCAAATTATTATAAAAGCAATAATGTAATAGGAGAGAGAGGCTTTGGGCTCAATTCTGCAGACAGAAAAGCCATGTAAATAAGGAGAGCGAGAGGGCTGGTGCACAGAGAATGACCAAGAAGAGATGGTAATTGTAGGCATTCTTGAGGAAGTTGGTGTATTGATTACATTCCTGTCGCTCTGATAGAATACTGTGACTCTAGGCAGCTTATCACAGAAGCAGTCTATTTTGGCATATGAGGGACAGTCTACAGCGGTGGGGAGGCAGGGCAATAGGCAGCCTGAACAGAAATCTGGGAGATCGTATTTTCAACGACAAACATGAGGCGAAGAGGATGAGCTACAAGTGTGATAATGGGCTCTCAGAGCCCACTGCCAGTGCTGCACCTCCCCCAACATCGCTGTAACTCCTGAGTATTCTCTAATATCCCCAAACACCACCACCAACTACCGACTAAGAGCTCAAACACCTGAGCTTGTTGGGGATGTTAGGTACGTTTCCCATTCAAACCACTGAACTCTGCAAATAAGAGTCTTGTTAAAGGTGGGTCAGGAATTTGGATATTGAGAGTGGAATAAAGACCTGTTAAGCGTGTTGGGTAACCTCTCTAAATTGCAAAATTCTTTGGAATTGGATGGGAAGATCCAAGTAGGATGTGGGCTGTATTAGTTTTTGTAGTACTAAAACAAAACACCTGAGGCTCAGTGATCTTCTAATGAAGAACTATATTTATCTCACATTTCTGCAGCTTCAAGGACATGGCAGTGGCATCCATAGGGTCTATGAAAGCCTGATGGCAGATGCATTGCCAAGGTGAGTGCATGTGTGTGGTGGAATATTCTTTTACATTGTGTGAAGATGTGTCACTGTGATTGCTTTAATTAAGAGCTGAATGGGCAATACCCAGGCAGAAAGAGGTTAGGTGGGACTTCCTGGCAGAAAAAGAAGAGGAGATGAATCTAGGTGCCGGAGAAAGGCCGGAGGGCACAGACAAGAAACAGGAGGTACAAGATGGAAGACAGGTAAAAAGCCACAAGGCAAAATGTAGATTAATATAAATGGGTTAATTTAAGTCATAAGAGATAGTGGGACAAGCCTAAACTATAGGCTGAGCTTTCATAATTAATAACAAGTCCCCTGTCATTTTTTGTGTGTTGGAAGCTCAAAGGAAAATCCAGCTACACGTGTATGAGAAGGAACAATCATAAGAGGAGACAGGCAGCCCAAAGTGGGAGGACTTTTTCTGTAATAACGTCTTCACGTGACACTACCTCAGAGTCCCTTGAAATCTACTTTAATCCCTCTCTAGAACAGCACCCCAATAACTGAACTAACTCCAGTGAGTTTCACCTCATTTCTCCAAATTATATTCCGAGGGGAAAAAAAAGCTTTTTAACACATGAGCGATAAGTGATAAACTCAAAAGTTCAAAACCATATCAGGGACCACTATTGAGTCCTAATTGAGAGGAAAACTCCCAGGAACCCTCACTAAGTGGGTCAACGAGAAAATCTTTGTCACTTTGTCAGTGTGTGTGTGTAATTAGTAGATACACTTTAAGCTATATAATTTATGGAGTCCAGGGCAAATAAAAATGAGTAATCTTACTTAAATATTGACAATAACTGGAAGATATTAACAAAAGAGAACTAAACTGATAAGTTCGGCCCATGGCCTGTGTGTATGCCCGAATGCTTTCCCATGAAGCTGCTCCAAGGAAGCAGCAATAGAGAGCATGAGATCAACCTTACGTAAAAACCCAAAGCAATATACATTATTTTAGTGAAGTTATAACAGTAAAGAGTACTAGAATGTTCATAACAGCTGGGATTATCAGAAGAAAGAAGTGAGAGTAACACACACAGGGAGACCTGTTGTTATGCACACAGAAACCTCCAAGAGGCTCCTGGAAGTTTTATCTGAATACAGTGCATTGATCTTTATTAGGGACTAGTTTTCAACCAGAATCTTTTTATTGAGACTTGCTGTATTTTAAGACCATTAAAAGCTAGGCAGACCTCTTTTTTTTTTTTTTTTTTTTTTTTTTTTTGGTTTTTCGAGACAGGGTTTCTCTGTGTAGCTTTGCGCCTCTCCTGGAACTCGCTTTAGAGACCAGGCTGGCCTCGAACTCACAGAGATCCACCTGCCTCTGCCTCCCGAGTGCTGGGATTAAAGGCGTGCGCCACCACCGCCCGGCAGGCAGACCTTTTATATCACTCACTTGTTCTTTCTGAACCTCTTGTGTCTTTCCCTTGTATGCCAAACAGAATGCTATATTCTTGCTCTGATTAAAATGGTGTAGACATTCAGATACTATGAGCTGCTGTGACAAATAAGACCTTCAGTGCTGAATATAGTAAAACTTTTAAGGTGATTATGAACCTTTTCACTTGGATTAACACTAGGGGGAAATGCCATTTATAGGTTTCTTCTTGAGAAGGTTTATTTATTTATTTTACACCTGTGTGTGTGTGTGTGTGTGTGTGTGTGTGTGTGTGTGTGCCTGCTTGTATGTTTGTGTACCACACACATGCAGGTGCTTGCAGAACCAGAAGAGGGCATCGGATCCCTTAGAACTGGAATTAAAGAAAGTTTTGAGTTGACTGATGTGGTTCATAGCAACCAAATCCACGTTTTGTGAAAGAGAAGCCGTTCTCTTTATTGCTGAGTCACATCTCTAGCTCATTATCTGTTTCTTACTAAACTTGTCAAATCAATATTCAAGAAACTCCTCAAAGACCTTTGTGTTTTATCTGTTATAATTAAAATGTTAAATTAGGGAGATTGCTCAGTCAGTAAAGCACTTGCTGTCTGAACCTGAGGATCTGAGTTAGGACCCCCAGCACTGAAAAGGATGCACTGTCTCTTATATCTGTAACCCCAGCGCTAGGGAAGTAGAGGCAGGTGGATCCTTAGCCTCCACTGGCCAGCTGGCTAGCTATATGCTCCAGGTTCATTGAGAGGGGAAAGGTAAAATTTAAATGTCTCTTTTTATACATATTTATGAGAAGAGGCCATCACTAAAGAGCAAATGAAGGTCTATTAAACATAAATGAGTCTATTAAAAGTTCCAATTATGACATAAGCACTATTTGTGGGAGTGTCAAAGAACAAGGCTCCTTTTTTAGGATCTGTGGGTACTGTGACTAGTGGAGGAGTGAGAATCAGATGGATTGGGTATTAGATGATACAGAAGTGCAACCTCAAAGACAGCAATGTGAAGAAAATGTAAGGGAGTGTCCTCCAGGAAGAGCCAGATTTCAATCAAAGCAACCAACTATGGGAAATTTAGAGAAGTATAAGTTATTTGTTTTTCCATGAAGCCAGAATTTCAGAGCCCTCTCTTGCTGACGCCTACACTAACTAGTCCAGCCTACTCTAGTCCACTGGCTCCTCAGGACTTGGGTCTACTAATACTTTCCTCTTTGTCCCCAACACATGACACAGAGACTTGTGTTTCACTGTATGTTCATCTGGATTCGCGTGGCTTAGGGACGAAGATACAGTTATTGTATAGTGAGAGCTCTGTGAAATATGTCAAAACCAAGGCATGTGTCAGATTTACAGTGTCAACCCCTTGCCCAAACACTAGTGTAAAGAGTAGTTGAGGTACTGGCCTGTGTGCTCTTGAGTTCCTCTAAATATATCTACATTGTATCTGCTTCTGTAACGTGTCCCTCCCTGTTATCCCGTCTTCTGATGCTGTAGGCTTGAGGAAAGGAAATGGAAATGCCTATATCTCATCTCTTGATCTGATGAATCATTTTTTTCTCCAGGAGGCACTGACTCCTCCTCTGCTTTCTTTATAGAGATTTCTCTCTCAGTTCCTCTTCTTTCAAGGTGGATGAATCTTCCATCTCTGTCCTATAGCTGATAAGCCTCTTGCTTGGCCCTGAACAGTTCAAAGACTAAAGGATGAACAAGAAATAAACGGCATCCTGAATATTTTCAAAGTGCCATGTTGCCACATACCTTTCCAGAATCCACAACCACAAGCAAAGCGAAGTATACTTGTTCCACTCAGACTTTACAATCTCCGTATTTATTTTTTCTTTATTCTTCTATCATTTATGATTGAATATTTTAATACTTTGATAGGTCTCTGGCATTTTTGTGCATAAATGGACTAAACCTCTTATTTAAGAATATGAGACGACAATAGATATGCTTAGAATCTAAGCTCTTTCTGTTTGCTGCTTAAGCCAATGCATTCATCTATTCATTCAGGAAGAATATACATATACATTATTCCTTGGTGTATAAGCTCTGCCAGACTTCAGTAAGTATAGTAGTTAATGAAGATAATCTCTTGACTTTCCATGTCAGCTTTTTTTTAAAGAGCTGAGTGATGTTTATTTTTTTTTACCTCCAAGTATTCATAAACAATATTTTGATAAAATACCATATTCTGTATTAATTTATTGTTGGTATAGAAATGACAGGTATTATAAAAATGAATACATGGAACAAGTGTGTATTTGCTTTTATTTTTTCTTCCTTTAATTTTAAAGGATCATTATGTAATTCTCTTTCTCTCCTTTAATAAAAAAAATGTACTTATGGCGAGCATTCTGTGATGACGTTAGTTGCACCCCACGGATCCTCTTCCCTGTATGTGCTGAGTTGAAGAGACTGACACATTTTCCTGTTGCTACCCTTTGGGAGGCACACAAGCAGAGCTGAGGGCAGTCGCTCTTTCCAAGCCAGGCCAGATACCTGCTGCTCTCTGAGCTGCATACTGGGGATTGACTGCCTCCAGTTCTGTTCAGATGTATTTACCAGCATGTCAGAAAAACAGCAATATTCTAAAGGTTGATAGACTGATGTCATTTATGAGAACTGCCCTTGCACCTAAAACACCTGTGAATTGCAGAAAGAACCCTGAAAAGGACACACTGTACTGTGGGGCCCTCCTAGTACTGTTCTAGTCCAGCAGTGCAAAGATATATCATGGTACCCAGAGACAAGAAAGGCTGACAAGACTGGGATTTACCACAGGACTGGTCATAACTCTCATATTCCTGCTATGGGATAGCATCTTGCTACTTGCCGTGGGTGTTCTTTAATGATGTAAATGACAATAACACTCTTACTCCTCCTGGGATTATGAGAACAGATCACATTAAGGACTTCTGCTCAAAGCAGTTAAATACTGTGGACAAATGACTAGGCCGCTATGTCCCCTGTGAGAAGTCCAAGAAGGTTGCTTTAGGAAGTGCTAGTCATTAAGGAAACTCCCAAGTCAGGATTCCCTAAGAATGAGAGGACTCCTAAAATATAGAGCAGCTTTAGGCTTCAGGCTGAATTCCACGTGCTACTTTTGACAGGCACTCTGGGCCTCCTTGATGGCACTCATCTGGTGAGTTTTATAAGCTGTCAGTGACCACTGTGACTCTGTGGGTCTGCAGAAGGGTAATGTGGTTTAATTGCTCTTTGGAGGGAGGATGCTTGAGGCGTGAGGGAAAGGAGACGTTTTATGAAGAAGAGTTGAGTTGGCAGAGGCAGAAAGGAAAGTAGATACCCCCCATACAGGGTGGGGCAGAACTCTCAACACAGCAGTGTGATAACTCCCCAAGCATTTTATACTGAAACATGGAGGGATGGCAATGGGTTTCCTTTTTTTTTTTTGCTCTGCCTGTATTGGTGTATGCTGAGGATTTCTCTCTGGTAATATCAGGGAAAAATGGTGTGCTGGTTAGGTATGTCTTTCTTTTCTTCTGTTTCTTTGTTTGTTTGTTTGTTTGTTTGTTTCTTTCATTCATTCATTCATTCATTCATCAACTTGTCACAAGCTAGAGACATACACGAAGGTTGAGCCTCGACTGAAGAACTGCTTCTATCAGATTGGTCTGTGGGTATGCCTGTGGGGGCATTTTCTTGATTAATGATTGATATAGGGGAAACCAGCCCATGAAGGACAGTACCATCCCTGGACAAATGGTCCTAAGTTGTATAAAGTTCAAGCTGAGCAAGCCAATAAATAGCATTTCTCCATGGCCTCTGCTTCAGTTCCTACATGCAGGTTCTTGTCTCAAGTTCTTGTCTTGGCTTCCTTCCCTCCATGATGGACTGTAAATTGTAAGATGAAATAAGTAAATTCCTCCTCAAATTGCTTTTGGTCGTGGTGTTTGTTAGAGCAACAGGAAAGAAATAACTACAGGTGTCTACCTTTGCTGATGTCTCTCATGTAACAAATGAGAGAAGACTACAAATTCTAGGAACCATTTCTTTGTGTGACCCTCAGCCTCAATCTGTGTTAAGAGATGAGCAAACAAGTATGACGTCTCGTTTGTGTCCCCTGGAAAGTTCCTGTCTCTAGCTGCAGAACAAATCACGCCCATCAAGGCACAAAATGAATTTAGCACACCGTCTTGTCTGCAGTATCTGCACGGCCATGTGTGACAGCTCGGACTGAGCAGTGGCAGGGGCGTGAGCAAGGCCTTCGTGCCAGATTCCCACGTCAGTTTCCTTGTGGGGCAAATGGAAGACAAGGTAATTTTTCTGAGCCTTGTGCTTTAACTTGCAAAATCCCAGGGACACGGCCACTTTCACTCTTTGTTCTCGGCCTCTGCTTCTCTGATTGGTGATGCAAGCTCTGGCAGCTTGAATTTGTTTATTCATTTTTCAATCTCAATTATGTGGCTCACACCTTAACTAGGATTTAGGAAAATGAGCCCTATTTTCTGGTCATCGATCCCCTCAAGACACCTCTAGCCTAAGAGGCCAATGAGGATGAAATCTAGATGGAAACCTGGGCTGTATTTTCCAAAGTCTAAACTTGTCCCTCAACACATAAGATGGGTAATTGCCTAAGTATCAAGCAAAATAGCAACTGGGCCTGGCATTTCAAAATCCCACGTTAACAAAAGTGAGAATTTACTACTCATTTCACCTCTATGAAAACATCCGTATTCACTAAAAGATTAAATTAAAACATGTAGACTGATATATAATCAAAATTTGCTGTTTATTTAGCCATGCTTTAAATACATTTGAATTTTTCAACCCCAACGACTTCTTTAGTTTTTAGGATTAGTTTTAACATCATAATTTTGTTATGTTTTGAAAGACTTCATAAACTAGAAAGTTCTGGAGGGAGATAAAGGCAATAATATAATTAAGAGTTTTCTTTAAGACATAAGATGCTATATGAAGAAACTCTGAGGTAATACCTATGTCTCCTTCGATACAAAACCCCATGGTTGTTCACTGTCAGACAATGCAGGGATAAAGTTGCAACATGCTGTTCAGGGACCAAGGAAGAATACCACCTAGAGGCAGCTGTTACTGTGTGACAAACATTTCTTTACATTTAAAGAGTACCAGGTTTTATGAGAACAAAGAAATCATATCTACAATACAAGTATAAGCTTGTTTGAGTACTTAGGTCAGCCTCTGGCTTCATGAAATTTTAATTATGTCTTCTTTATATTCATCATTTTCACTTGAAGGGCAATATGGTTGGTGATCAATAGAGATGGAGAAATCTCACACTTTGAATCAATGGTCAAAAGAGTTGGTATAATGTGAATAATATGAAAGTCATATGCTATTTATTGCTACAGCTTCATTTTAGACCTCTTGGGTGTATCTATATTTGAAACTGTGTGTGTATCCTTACATGCAAACTTTTATGATTGTGATAAAGAACATCTCTTCAATAATTTTTCTAAAAATGCTTGTATTTTGATACCTAGTTTCCCTTTCATTTTATAACATGAATAACTTGCCCTTGAATTGAACATGACTGTATGTACATTTCATATGAAACTTAATAAAATAAATATATAAAAACCTATTCTAAAAAAATGTAATTTCTGTTGCAAAGGGAAGTTTTCCTTATGAGGGTGAGGGCTATACACATCTGTGGGTATGAGGACAAATATTTAAAGTGTAGTTAGGAATTATGCTGATTTAGTGAAGTGATGATTGTAGATTCTTCTCCAAAATCCATGACCTCACTAGCTCTTGGTAGTTGTCTAGGTTTCCAGTACCTGGCATGATTTCACTGTTGTTGAGCAGGTCTTCAATCCAATTAGGGAGCTGTAGGTTAACACCAAGGTATGCATGTCACTACTGTGCCTTTAGGTGCTGGTTGTTGTTTGGATTCATAACAGTCAATTACAGAAAAACACAACCAATTAAAAAGCAGAGTTGTGGAACCCAACCCCAATGAATAAACTTAAAACACAACCCCTGTACCTAAGGCCTTGGAGATCATTACAGAAGGGGTTGGGGCAAAAAGCTCATAAGATCAGGGAATATGCTGTGAATCTGTGTCTTTTAGCAATGCTGAAAGCTATAGCCATAAAGCCTTACCAACATGGCTACATAAACATGTGCTGAACATGTACAGCAATAGGCATTCTAAAGTGGACAGGAGAAAAACAAGGAGGCTGCAACCCTATACAAAGAACTACAAGCCACTAAAGAATACCAAGAGCAGGAGAAATAGTCTTCTTCAGGGATGAACACAACAAGTGGTTATCCAATGCAAAGTGGTCAGCACTGAAAACATTCATACAAGCAGCATTATACACTGGACAGCTTGTATTTATGTATTTAGGACTATGCATATATATATATATATATATATATGTGTGTGTGTGTGTGTGTGTGTGTGTGTGTGTGTATTTGTGTTATAACAATTAATGAAGAAAGAGACCCTGAATTTGAAAGAGGTCTAGGAGGAAAATTTGGGAGGGGCTGAAGGAAGGAAAAGGAAGGTGGAAATGATGTAATTATGCTATAATCTCAAAAAATTTTTAGTGAGAATTGCAATTTCTACTTGCTATCAACTCATCACAGTCATCCCTCAGGATTCAGACCAAACACTGCTTCTTCTGTGAGACTTTCACTTATCCATCAAAGTCCATCATTTCCTTGGTTATTTCTTATACTCTCACCTCTTTTTCGCCTGGCACCACTGCATTTTGTAATTGGAGATACTGAAATAGTATAAACTTATTTGTGTATATTCCATGTCTGTTCTGTTCAACACTCATGTTCATCCATTATTGTGCCAAGTCTACAGTAGATTGTTCATAACCAGCAGGGACATTTCTTGATAGCTGTTTCATCGAAGATACATAAACAATGACCTGAAAATTGATGGTGATTTGAATAAGTTATTGGAAAAGTGCTTGCATACAGAGAACTGCATGACAGATACCTAAGATCATCCTTATTATTTTTTTTTTTTGAGGATGAATGCCTCATTTCATGGCAGTTTTAACTGCAAATCATAAACATTAGTAGAAGAAACTGAAGATTCATTCCATACAGTGAAAAACAAAAAATAATGAGCTTCTTGTGTCAAGGAGAACACCAGTGCATGTGTGACTATTCATTAGTTTTATCCTCGCTAAGATCAAAATATGTACAATAAACATTTTAAAGGGAAAATGACTTATTTTGGCTCACAGTTCAAAGGTTTTTTGGCTCCAGGTGCTTGAACAGGAAATCATAGCAGTGGGAGCTTGTGATAGAAGAACTTCTTGACATCAGAAAAGACTGGAAGGTGATAAATGGATAGGTAGATAGATAGATAGATAGATAGATAGATAGATAGATAGATAGACAGATAGATACACACACACACACAGAGAGAGAGAGAGAGAGAGAGAAAGAGAGAGAGAGAGACAGAATATATAGAATAGATCCAGTGACTAGGTAACATCAGTGACTGGATTACTGATGGAATGTGCCATTAGTGAGCTACTTGCTCCACCTAATAGTGTTAGCACCTCTCAAAATAACATTACCGGATGGGACCAAGTCTTTAACATATAAGGCTGTGTGGGAACATATTGCCTTGACAAGATTTAGAAAGAGTTCATCAGACTTGAAGGATATAACTGGTAAAATTGAGATTATTTTAGTACTGTAGCATTAGGTAGCACAAAGACCACCAGATTATATTAAGGGACAAAATGTTCATGAAAAAGTAGTAGCACAGCTCATAAGAATTGCTTATTACCACAAAAGAAGAGAAATAAAACAATAATAGCAACAATAGATTATTTATAATAGATTTTTCTCCTCAACAGAAAGGTCATTTTTATTCATAGACCATAACAGAGAATCTTTATGCATGCACAAGTATATATGTATATTTATATCTACTATGTATGTTGCATATGCATGAATGTATACATATATAAAGTAAATGTATGTGCATAATATATGCTATAAATACATTATGTAGCTACATAGGTATACATGTAGAAAGAGTGAGTGAGGAAGAAAGAGAGGAAAGAAAGAAATAGTATATTCAACATAGCACCTTTATTAGAAAGAGGAATTCCTTATTTTTATTTTTTGGTGAATTTTCTTGCTATTTTGTTATGGAAAGAATCAGCAAAATTAACATACTTACTTTAAAACATATTTCATTTATAATAGTTCAAAGTTATCTCACATTTTCTTTTTTCCCTTTTATTGAAAATAGATTTTCTCACATAATATATCCCGATCACTGCTTCCCCTTCTCTACTCCTACCAGTTCCTTCCCACCTCCCCTCCCATCTGAATCCATTCCCTTTCTGTCTCTCATTAGAAAAGAGCAGGATTCTAAGAGATAATTATAAAACATGACAAAATATAATATAATAGGATAAAACAAAAACTATCACATCCAAGTTGGATAAAACAAACCAACAAAAGAAAAAGAACCCAAGAGAAGGCACAAAAATCAGAGACTCACTCATTTGCACACTCAGGAGTCCCATAGAAACACTGTACTGGAAGCCATAATATATACACAGAGGACCTGGTGCAGACCCATGCAGGCCCTGTACATGTTGATTCAGTCTCTGTGAGTTCATACGAGTTTTCTTGATTCATAGGGCCTTGTTTTCTTGGTGTCCTCCATACCATCTGGCTCCTATATTCTTTCTACTTCCTCTTCTGTGTGCGGGGTTCCCTGAGCTCTGAGGAGAGGGATTTGATGGAGACATCCCTTTAGGACTGAATGTTCACATGTCTGTCTTTCAGCATAATACCTGGTGGTAGGTATCTATATTTGAACAAGGGAGAATATCATTAGGAGCCAGTTTATCACTACTTTGTTGTTGTTGTTGTTTGTTTGTTTGTTTGTTGCTGTTGTTGTTAAAACCAGTATTAGATAGCTTAGGTCCTTGGGGCTAGCTAGTCTCTGGTTCTTGGTCACCCAAAGCAGTGTCATGTAGGTTCCATCTCATGGACTGGGCCTTGTGTTAGTTCGGTTAATTAGTTGGTTACTTCCACAAGTTTGTGCCACTATTGCCCTGGCATATCTTGCAGGTAGGATACCATTGGAGATCCAAGGGTTTGTGGCTAGCTTGGTGTTTGTGCTTCTCTTTTGCTATTGTGCAGAGTACCTTCCTGTGCCAAAGATTCTAGAACAAAGGTGTGAAGACTCTATGTAGCTACCAACTTGACTTATCCATATGCCATGAGTTCTGCAGGTATTGTCTTCAGCAATGGGGCCTTGCTGTCAGTTTGTAGAGAGAAGCCTATTATCTTGGCAATAGCCTGGTTTGTTTGGGGATTTCTATGGGCTCCCCTTGGCCAACAACTCAATTAGATGTAATGCAATCCTGGGACTGGTAGCTTCATTTGGTGACAAGAGATGGCAAGCTGGGACTGTGTCTCTTCCATTGTTTGATGATTTCATTTAAATCACCTTCATACATGTATATATTTTAGGAACTTTCTACTGTTATATTTTAGGAACTTTCTACTGTATTAGGTTTCCATACTACCCCTCAAATGCCCCATAATTTTAGTTGTCTCTCCCGTATTCCCTCCCTCAACTCCTTACCCACTACCACTCCTGACTTGCTCCTCCAGTTACAGCTTCTCCATCCATCCATAATTATCTATTCTATTTCTCTTTCCTAATCAAATCTATCTGTGTCTACTAGTCTCTTATTATATACCTACCCTCTGTGGTTCTATGGATTACAGATTAGTTAACATTGACTTAACAGCTAGTATCTACATATAAGCTAATAAATACCATGTTTGTCTTTCTGGGTCTGGAATACCTCACTAAGGGTGACTTTTTTTTCTAGTTCCATCTATTTGCTTATGAATTTTATGATGTCATTTTTTATATCTGACTATATAATTATTATATTATATACTCAGATATAAAAAATATACTATTATCTATTCTTCTGTTGAGGGGCATCTATGTTGTTTCCAGTTTCTATTATTAGAGCTGCATCTCAACATTGTTGAGTGTCTTTGCTGTAGAATGAAGTGTCCTTTGGATATATGCCCCAGGGTGGTTTATTTGGATATTGATGTAGACAATTTCCATTTTTCTAAGGAACTGCCCCATGGATTTCCACAGTGGCTATACAAGTTTGCACTCCCACCAGCAATGGATGAATCTTCCCTTTACTCCATCATCTTGTCACCATGAACTGTTACTTGTTTTATTAATCTTAGTCATTCTGACAGATTTAAGAGGAAATCCCAACCCAGTTTTGATTTGCATTTTCCTCATGACTAAGGATGTCAAACAAAGTGTTTCCCGGTCATTGAGTTTTTGCTTTGCAAATTCTCTGTTTAGATCCATACCCCATTTTTAAAGGGATTATTTGTTTTCTTGATACATAGTTTCTTGAGTTCTTTATATTTTAGATATCATTCCTATTGGATGTGTAGTTGGTAAAAATCTTTTCCCATTCTGTAGGTTTCCACTTATTCTAAATGACAGCATCCTTTGACTAGTACCATTTGTTGAATATACTGGTTTTTCCCCCAGTGTGTATTTCTGGCTTGTTTATCTATCTATCTATCTATCTATCTATCTATCTATCTATCTATCTAT
>CABHPP010131402.1:0-23047 GCA_902168425.1 Peromyscus attwateri | reverse complement strand
TATCTATCTATCTATCTATCTATCTATCTATCTATCTATCTATCTATCTATAAACAGGTATCCATAGGTGTGTAGATTAATGTCTGGGTCTTCAATTCTATTTCTTTGATCAACATGTCTGTTTTTGTGCCAACACCATGCTGTTTTTATTAATAGCTTTTTAGTACAACTTAGTATCAGAAATGATACTTTGACTTCTTCCTTTTTAATTTGCATTCCCTTTATCTCCTTGAGTTGCCTTATTGCTTTAGCTAAGACTTCCAGTAGTAGGTTTGGAGAGAGTGGACAACCGTGTCTTGTTCCTTACACGGTGGAATTGCTTTGATTTTTCTCTCCATTTGAACTGATGTGGGTTGCAGTTGTGCTGCAAACTGCCATTAGTATATTGAGGTATGTCCCCTGTATTCCCAGTCTCTCCAGGACTTTTATCAGGAAGGAGTGTTGGATTATGTCAAAGACTGAAAAAGGAAATCTTAACAACCATAGAGGAATACCATGGAAGTGAAAGGAAGATCAAAAGTATATTTCAGAAGCTATAGAAGGGTTTCAAGCACAAAAACCATGTTGGAGCCTACAAGGGGGATATTCTCTTATACCTAGGTATTGAGTAAAATAATGAAGAAAAAATAAATAAGGACACTGAAATAGTCAATCTAGCAACTTACCTTACTCAGCGACACATGAGCTATAAAAAGTCCTGCTTACAGGGCGATAGAATGAAGGCAGTTTGATGACTTGGTGACAGCCAATTTTACTTAGTTAACTTAGGGAATTCCATAATAGGTAAGACTTGGATGTGAGAAAGCAGAGAATATAAACTTTCTGCAGGGCAGCTTCACTCCAAGAAGAGCCCAGTTTTCCTCTTGGATTTGTGAGCCAGATGGATGTCACCAGGCCCTGAGGGGACAGTTGAGGTCCCAGAGCTTTATCATAGGAGTCATCTTCAGAGAAAGGTGTCAAGAGTCTGAAAAGAAGTAATTTTTTAAGTCAAATGTACAGTATTAGTATTAGATAAAATAGATATGTTGTCTTGACAAGAATTAGGAAGTGGCAATGAGATTGGGATCGTATAGCTGGCACACACTTAAGCCTATTTCTGTACAGTGGAATTAGGTGACACAAAGTTTAGATTAAATATAAGAGAAAGAATGATTGAAGAAATGGCACAATTTAATATGAACTGCTTGTCACCCCTAAAGGAGAGGGGAAATGCACAATAATAATAATAACATTATTAGTCATATGGTTTCCTCCTCAAGCCCCAAAGAACATTTTCAGATCTGAAACTAAGAGAATCCAACATTATATAATGAAAGATTGAGGATGCTGGAGAGATGGAGTAGTTGGAATATCAAGGGCTAGAAGAAATTGAGAGGTAATAAGGTCATAGACACTTCCACATTGGGTTCCTGTTCTCTCTAAAGTAGATTTGAGGTTTCACACAAACAAAACCTTTTGTTGGCCCAATAGGTTTTGGCAAATCCCAGCTTGTTTTCTCTCTATGAAATGCATATTCTACAAGGAAGATGCCTTTTAGACATAATAACACATTGACCTTTTGCTATTTTGTGCCTTTTCCTATGAATATATTTTCCTGAGGAAAGCTCTTAACTTCTTCAAAGTAGCTTGTGAGTGATGTGCTTGTGTGTTATATAAAGGCTTCTTCATTTTGCAATCTTATTAGGGTGAACAATCTGTTTACTTTGTGCATACAGCACACGTGGACATCTAAACTGCAGGCTATGCTGCTGTTGATCCTGTTCTGATGGGATCTTCTGCATTTGCTGGGCTTCCCCTTTGTGTCCAGTCTAACCAGTAAAATGGCACAGCAGGGCTGGTGCATCACAGATCTACTCAGCACATGGCTGAGGCCATTGAGCATCACTGCCCTTGTTTACAGTCGTGCAGACACTTTAAAGCCAGGTATCAACCAGTTAAGATGTTGTAGTTCTTTTTTTTTTTTTTTAAAGATTTATTTATTTATTATGTATACAGTGTTCTGCCTGCATGTATCCCTGCAGGCCAGAAGAGGGCACCAGATCTCATTACAGATGGTTGTCAGACACCATGTGGTTGCTGGGAATTGAACTCAGGACCTTTGGAAGAGCAGCCAGTGCTCTTAACCTCTGACCCATCTCTCCAGCCCAAGATGTTGTAGTTCTTCTTGCTTAAAATTAAAAATGGAAAAAAAAATCTTGCCTTCACATCCTTCCTTGGTTAGGTGAGCTATTTGCTTCAATAGCTGCATCTTCTGCTACAAAACTATCTGAGTCTCTCTGTAAGTGCACAAGTGAGCTGAGAAGAATTGCCATGAATGGAGGGACAGAGATTTGTAGTCAGAAACACATATAGTCCCTTCTGAATAGACTGAAAGCTCTTTAAATAACTAGACCCAAGGGTTTCTTCCATTTGCTGTGGAAAAACACATACAGGTAAGCCTGTTTCCATTGTATCTCAATTCTATTCTTTCTTACAAAAGCCATGTCTATTAGGGTTTTTTTTTTGAATAAGCTCTGGTATTTTACAAAGAAATATATCCTTTGGTTTGGGTCATAAAAGACTTTGCTTGGTGTGTAGTGAAAGATACATTTACCAAGGTGTTTTATTACTCCACAGTTGGAATTAATATCTCCCTGCTTTATACTTCCTTAGTACGTTGTAAGTGCCTCTATTATAGCACTTATTACCATCTGCCTACATTCAGGGTTGTTAATGTATGTCTTTAGATTATGAGTCCCTGAAGGGTAAGGACCATACCTTCCCCATTTTATATCATCCCTAAGGCTCTATGCACTGACTTGCATTTAGTTTATGCTAAATAAATGTTTATTAAATTGGCTGAGTAGGTGGCATATTCTTAGAGATAGACTGCTATTCTTTGAAAAGCATGTTTTATTTTTATTCTTGGTTGATAGTTAAGTTTGTAAAATTCAAACAAGATGAAATATTATGGGAAAGTTTTGTAGAGCAAATGCTCCCTTAGAGAGACTTCTTTGCTATTGCAATTTAATTCATACTGACATATTATTTACGTGTATTGTGGAATTAAGACAGATTTTGAAGTCAGGTAACACTAAAATAAAATCTTTTCATCCTCTTCCTTTGTACCAACTCCATCTAACTGATTTATCTAACTGTTGTGATCCACAGTTCGACTTATTATAAATATAACCTGGGAACTGTAGCGTCTTTCAGAAAGCTCTAGTAAGGCTCAAGTGAAATATCTCTATAAAGCAGTTAGCATATTCTGGGAGCTAAATTAACAGATTTATTTATTTCCTTTCCTTCTCCTCTTCTTCTTTCCATCTAAAATTTGTTGGTGAATTCTGGATTTTGAGTTCATTGAATGCTAATGTTAACACCTGTCCTGAGTACTGGGACACACAAATGGTCCCAACACTTCCTATAGCATTTGCAGCTGAACATGGAATACTGAATCAAAAAATCATAGTGCTGTGTTATATCATGATGGTGAATATGTTTGGGGTGATATTTCGTAATGGAAATGATGGAAATTTACTTTGTCCTAGAGTGTCATAAAGGGCTTAATGAATGACACATGAGTGATGTTAATTTGACAGAGAGAAGTAAGAGGGACATTTTGCATGAAGGGAATGTTGTGAACCAAATTTTAAAATATCACAAAGCATCACTATTTGTGAAAAGTACTGCTTACTAGATTATAAAGATGGAGAAGAGTCTGAGCTCCATGAAGGCATTTCTGTTGTGTTTAAAAAAACAAAACAAAACAACTCATGTGTTAAGAGTAAAGGTCAGACAACAATTCATGTTTCTTCTTCTAGGATTTATTAGTTACTCCCTCTCCCCAGCAGGGACCACTGAGATATTTCCAGAAAAATTTTGGTGTTTCAATAACCTAATCTGAACACTACTGCTACAAATGATGAGCTGTTGACTGGGAGAGGTGAGGTTCAAGCAGGGTAGAGAATGAGATGGGATTAGAAACAGCAGTATGTTTGGCCAGGAGTTTGAGTTTCTGACTCTGAAAATGTCTGCTCTAAATATCAGGGATCCCATGTGAGCTGCTGTGAAGTCTTTTGAGTTCAATATCTTTGAAGATAAAGCTGGATTTTGTTACATAGACATGAATTCCAGACAGTTTGGTTGTCTGGACTGGTTTTCTTATTGTTAATGCTTACTGTAGTATTTTCTGCAAAACAAAAAAATCTGGTTGCAGATCTTATAATTTGTATGGATACAAAAGATTTCTTATAAAATCACTCAGTACAGTGTTGGTTTCTTCCTGCATAACTAATAAAAGGAGACTTGATTTGATAGCCTTTCATCATCATAACAAAATACTAGAGATAGGCTAAGCTACTTAAGACGAAAAGAAAGGTGTATTTGCTCACAGTTCGGAGGGTTAAAAGTCCTAAGAGCATAGTACAGGTTCAGTGAGGGCTAGTCTTTGACAACATCAGCAAGAGATGCTGCTGCTATAGTGGCACAAATGTTGTGGGAGTAATAAACCACTCTCCGGTAGGATTTAAGACCCACTCTACAATATGGAACCCAGGTGACCAAAGAACCTGAGAATGAATAGGACATGGGCCTGGGGAAAAGCAAAATACAGTTTATAGTGGTATTTTATTTGTGCTGAAATGTGATTTTATTTGTGTGTTAATAAATAAAGTTGCCTGGGGGTCAGAGCTATTAGCAAGCCATAGCGAAAGCTGGGTGGTGGTGGCACATGCCTTTAATCCCAGCACTCGGCAGGCAGAGCTAGGTAGATCTCTGTGTGTTCAAGGATACAGTCGGATTTGGAGACACACGCTCCAATGTGTGTCTAGAGGTCTGTACAGACAAGCAGTGACAAGGCAGTCATGTAGTTGGGTTTACAACCAATGAGAAGGCAGAACAGGAAGTCTTTATAAGACAAACGCACAGGAAGTAGCTCCCTTTTTCGGAGAGGTCTCTTGGCGGAAGAGGCTAGCTGGAAGCAGGCGGGTAAGGCTCTTAGCTCTGATCTCTTGGGCTTTTATCTTTACATTGGCTCTGTGTTTCTTATTTAATAAGACGGTTGGTTACATCTACAACAGTTGTTCTCCTAAGGGACTACAGCCATTAAATGATCCCTAAGTACATTCTGCTATACCCATAAATTGGTGCTTTGCTTAGTCATTATCAGAGAACTTTTGCCTGAAGTAGATGAGAACTAACACAGAGACCCACAATTGGACAGGGAATGAGAGATAGTGGAGCACTCAGTCTTAAATGGGATTCTTCATTGGTGCTCCACCTCAGGACTCAATGACCTATGCAGAAGAGGAGGCAGAAAGATTGCAAGAGCCAGAGGTGATAGATGACTCCAAGGACACAGGGTCTTCCGGACACAATAAGACTGATGCATATATGGACTTAAAGGGTGTGGCAGCACATGTTTAAGCCAGATAGGGCCTCAGGGCTGAGAGGAGGAAGTGGACATGGACTCCCACCACTAACCAAGAAGCTATTTGCAACTGATAGACATCTGCTTATAAAGGAAAAATTAGTCTTCTCCAGCAGAGTCTCATTGGGTGTACTAATGACCACAATTCAAGATAGGCTCCATGCCCAAGAGTAGATGGCCAACACAAAATGAACATCAACATTTCAAGCCATTAAGATTGAGCATTTTCAGCTAAACCTTTATTATGCATAATGATTATAGTTATATTTATCTGAATATTATAAACATGGAAATGAACAGGAAACCAAATGTTCCACACTTATGTCTTACAAGATATGAATTATTTGCTTTTTATAGCTGCAGATCAAAATCTGTGTTGACAATACTCTGCTGACTGACAACTGTACAATCTCTGACGCCTCCTGCTGATGTATGCACAAACCCAGGGGCAGGCCAAGCTCTGTGGATGAAGTGCAAGTTGTCATTGCACTGAGTCTGTGTTTAGTGGGATCTATACCTATGACACATTGATTTAAAGATCTGCCATCTACATTTCTATGTATAGTTCCAATATAGAACACTACCACAAGGCCAAGCTCTATTCTCCTCTATATTATCCCATGAATGAGCTATTCCAATTCTATTGTGGCTGATTCAAAGGGGCTCTTTATTTTTTTCTGTTAAAATAGACTTAGATTTAATATTTTTTTCTTCAAGTAGATGAACTCTTACTTAAATTTCAGTTGAACTGGTATTTGCCTGGCTTGAAAATGACTTGGTATTATAGAAACTGATTTTGGCTGCTGTAATTCTATTGGAAAATAACCCAGAAATGGAGAGATGCAGAAAATTAGAGAAATGTGTTTGCCCCCCCTTTTTTTTGAAAACAGATTCTTTTCTCATATGATATATTGTAGCTGGTGTTTTCTTTGGGCCACCAACCAGCTCCCAGAATAAAGACACAGAGACCTACTATGAATTGTGAATGCTTGGTCTTAGCTTAGGCTTGTCCCACTAGCTCTTTTAACTTAACCTGTTTCTATTCATCTGCATGTTGCCTCAGGGCTTTTTACCTTTCTCTCATTCTGTATGTCCTACTTTGCTGTTTCCTTAATGTCTGGATGTCTGGCCCTGGCATATCCCTGGCATCTCTTTTTCTTTCTTCCCCTAAGACTAAATTCCTTCTCCTACTTATTCTCCCTGCCCAGAAGTCCCACCTATACCTCCTCCCTCACTATTGGTCATTCAGCTTTTTATTAGACCAGTCAGGTTCCTTAGGCAGGCAAGGTAAAACAGCAACACATCTTTACATAGTTAAACAAATGCAATACATCTTTGCATAGTTAAATAAATATTCCACAACAATAAATCCTGATTACTCCTCCTAGTTCCCCTCCACTCCCCTTCCCTTCCCATCCAGATCCACTCCCTTTCTGTCTCATTAGAAAAAAAAAAAAACAGGCTGGGCGGTGGTGGCACACGCCTTTAATCCCAGCACTCGGGAGGCAGAGCCAGGCGGATCTCTGTGAGTTCGAGGCCAGCCTGGACTACCAAGTGAGTTCCAGGAAAGGTGCAAAGCTACACAGAGAAACCCTGCCTCGAAAAACCAAACAAACAAAAAAACCAACCAACCAACCAAACAAACAAAAAATAGGCTTTTAAGAGATAACAAAATATAAGATGAAACAAAACCTATCACATCAAAGTTGGACAAATACAACCAACAGAAGATCATAAGCAAAGGAAGGCATGAGAATTAGGGACCCACTTTTTCACACTTTCAGGAGTTTCATAAAAATCCTAACTTGAAAGCTTTAGTATATGCACAGAGGATCTGATGGAGGTCCATGTTGTCTCAGTACTTGCCACTTCAGTCTCTGGGAGTTCAATGATCTCTGCTCAGTTGATTTAGAGGGCCTTGTTCTCATGGTGTCCTCCATCCCTTCTGGCTCTTACACTCTTCTCACCTCCTCTTTCTTGGGGTCCTCTGAGGGGAGAGTTTCTCTCTCTCTCTCTCTCTCTCTCTCTCTCTCTCTCTCTCCATATTGCATATTGTCTGTCTGTGGGTCTCTGTATTTTTTCCCATGTGTTGCAGGAGGAAGCTTCTATGGTTATGGTTGAATAAGGCACTCACCTTATTCAGTATAGCATAATATCATCAAGGGTCATTTTATCAGGGACTGCAGAGATGGCTCAGAGGTTAAGAGCACTGACTGCTCTCCCAGAGGTCCTGAGTTCAATTCCCAGCAACCACATAGTGGCTCACAACCATCAGTAATAAGATCTTTTGCCCTCTCTGGCCTCCAGGCATATATGCAGACAGAGCACTGTATAAATAAACAAATCTGAAAAAAAAGAGTCATTTTATCACTACCTCCCTCCCCTTTTTTGGACCAGTAGTATTTGTTTTTACCCTAGGTCTTTGGGCTATCTATTCTCTGGCTCTTTTTTTTACCAAAGAAGTGTCCAGTATGGATTTTATCTTGTGGGTTGGGCCTTAAGTCAAATCAGTTGTTGGTTAGTTACTCCCCAAAGAAATTTCTATTAACCTAGTTCTTGCTCAGTGACTGAAATAGGGTATCTTATTACTTGTGTTACGTGTGTGTGTGTGTGTGTGTGTGTGTGTGTGTGTGTGTGTATGTGTGTGTGATATCTGTATGTTTAGACTGGTGCATGCCCCATATACAAGTTGAGGACAGACACTGATGTTAGGTGTCTTCCTTTAGCACCATCCACCTTATTTTTTTTTTGAGGTAGGCTCCAGTGAGCCCCAGCATTCTCCGGTCTCCACCCCACCCCCTGGCATTAAGATTATAGTGTACATTTCCACACCCAGCTTTTTTTCTTGCCTTCTGAGAATCCAAATTTAGGTTCTCATGCTTGAGCGGCGTGTTCTTTACCCGCTGAGCCATCTCCCTGGCCTCTAAACAGGAATTTTTTTTAAAAAAATCTTATTCATTCCATTATATAAACAAGCTTGCCCTGTAGAAATGAGCTCTCCTTTACCTGAATCTCAAATATAATGTTTATGTTTGGCCAGATGTTAGCTAATTGAAACTAATTACATTTCCCAAGTAATCCTAGCATCTGGAATCAGCCATGCTGAAAAGCAAAGCATAACTGAAGCATGGTGTTGTCCCCGCCTCTTCTCAGCTGCCTCTGCCACAGGAAGATTAAAGCAAGTTTACGTCAAAGGATCCAATTCCCATCACTCATTCTGTTTCATTTATTTCTTCGTAAATAGACAGAAATATCTTGCCTGGCCATTGGTTTTGTTAAGTAGGGTGACCATGTTAAGGCTCAAGGATGACATTCTGAAAACAGATAAAAAGAAATACAGCCACTGTGTTACTTTTTTTTTTTTTTTTTGGTTCTAACAAATATTTTTGTTGTTGTTCTTCCCGTGTATTTTCACACCATGGAATGCTTTTTCACAAGGCTAGAAGTTTAAACCATAACTACACGGATCATATTCTGGAAAGGAAATTTGGATTTTTTTTCATTTGTAGATTTTTTTATTTTAATTAAAATCTAATCCATCATCTCTCCCATTTACTTTCCTCTCCCCAACCTGTTATATTTCCCCTCCTTTCTCAGATTCATGGGCTCTTTTTCCTTGATATTATTATTTAATATGTATATGCATAAATATATAAATATATCCTACTGAGCCTGTTTGCTGTTGTCTGTGTGCATATGATTTCAGGGCTGACCACTCTGACGACACACGGCACACCTATGACACAGCAATGCTATTTAGACACACAGGCTAGAACATTCATTTATCTAATGACATTTAAAGAGAACTACTGGGTGTCTGCAGACATGAGCCTCAGGAGGTGCTGGGAATAATCTGGTATTTGTTTGTTTCTCTCAACACTACTTAGATGGTATTACACAAGAATATGATGACATTTAAAGAGGTTTACCAACATGTAATATTAAAAGCAAGCAAGATATTCTTTATATGATTGGGAAGGGAAGCATGGTTTTGTGGGGATTATGTAGCATATACAGATATGATTCTTCATGCACAGACAGGTCTGCACATGCACATACAGGCACAGCAATTTTCCCTGTGCTGAGGAAAGACAATGTAATTCTTGGTAACAGGGAAAATGTGATTCATCTGCACTCAGACATGTAGAAGGCCAGATTGGTTTGGTGAGTTCTTTTACAAAGACATACAATTATTTGACTAATGCATGTCTAACCTGATCTAGTTATTTTTGGTTACTGGAAACTATAGAGAATTGATGTCTTTCTTTCTTTCTTTTTCTCTTTCTTTCTTTCTTTCTTTCTTTCTTTCTTTCTTTCTTTCTTTCTTTCTTTCTTTTGTTTTTGTTTCTCAAGACAGGGTTTCTCAGTGTAGTTTTGGTGCCTGTCCTGGATCTTGATCTGTAGACCAGGCTGGCCTCGAACTCACAGAGATCCACCTGGCTCTGCCTCCTGAGTGCTGCGATTAAAGGCATGTGCTACCACCGCCTGGCTGACATTTTTCTTAAATGTGGCATATGAGAGCTGCTGTTTCATTTCATCTAAAATTTATTTTGAAATTGACTTTAAAATGCTCAGTGAAGCTTCCTTTGGCCAATTTGAAGGGTTTTGATGGGTAAATATTGAGTCTTTCCCATTTGCAGATTTCTATGTGGTGTCAAACTTCAAAATCACTTTTTGAGTGCAAACTAGTACAACCACTATGGAAATCAATATGGCCGTTCCTCATAAAATTAGGAATCCATCTCAAAATCCAGCTATACCACTCTTGGGTATACACCGAAAGGATGCTCCATATTACCACAAGGAAACTTACTCATCATGTTCATAGCAGCTTTATTCATAATTGCCAGAAACTAGAAACAACTTAGATGTCCTTCAACCAAACAACGTATAAAGAAAATGTGGTACATTTACACAAAGAAATATTACTCAGCTGTTAAAAACAATGGCATCATGAAATCTGCAGGCAAATGGGTGGAATTAGGGAAGATCATCTTGAGTAAGGTAATCCAGACTTGGAAAGATCAACATGTTTTGTACTCATACGTGTAAGTTAGCTGTTAAGTAAAGGACAATCATGCTGCAATCCACAGACCCAGAGAGGCTGAGTAACAAAGAGTCAAGGGAAGATGCATGGATCTCCCTGGGAAGGGAAAATAAAATAGATTTGGCAGGTGAATTGGAGATGAGTGAACAGGGGATCATGGGAACAGGAGAGGGAGAGAGTACTGGGAGAGACAACTGGAATTGGGGGACATGTGGGGAACAATGTAGAAACAGAGTACACTGGAAACTTCCTGGAATTCACGAGAGTAACCCTAGTGAGATCTCCTAGTCATGGAGGATACAGAGCCCAAACTGGTCATCTTTTATAGCCAGGCAAGGTTCCTAGTAGTGGGACTTGGACATCACCCCAGCCACAAACTTTCGAGCTACAATCTGTCCCCATAGCAAGATATGCTGGGGCAGCAGTGGTACAGAACTTGTGAGAGTGGCCAACCCATGACTGGTCCAACTTATGACCAAAACCACAAGAGGAGCCTACTCCTGACACTGCCTGCATGGCCAGGAACCAGAGGTGGGACAGCCTGGCAACCCGGGATAAAACCAAATATGACTGCCAAAAAAAAAAAAAAAGAAAAGAAAGAAAGAAAAAAAAAGAAAACCAAACAGACAAGAAACCCAACCAAACAAATGAACAAACAAAAACAGGCATGCAACCAAACAAAATCCCCCCCCAAAACAAAGTCAATGAAATGATCTCTAATGATATTCTGCTATGCTCATAGATTGGTGCCTAGACAAATTTTCATCAGAGGGGTCATCCAGCAAAGGATGGGAGCAGATGCAGAGACCCATAGCCAAACACTAGGCAGAGCTAGGGGAATCCTGCAGAAGAGGGGAAGGAAGGATTGTAGGAGCCAAAGGGGTCAAGGATCACAGAATCAACGAAGAGGGTTCATAGAGGCTCACAGAAACCGAAGCCACAAACACAGATCCTGTATGTGTCTGAGCTAGGTTCTCTGCATATACCTCATGGTTGTGTAGCTTGGTGTTCTTGTGGGACTCCCAACAGCGGGAATAGGGGTGCCTCTGATTCTCTTGAGGGTGCTTGGGATCCCTATCCTCCTTCTGGGTTGCCTCATCCAACCTCGATATGAGGGATTTGTCTGATCTTATTGTACCTTATTATTTTTTTTAAAAGAACAAAATGTTTTGAGTTTTTTATTAGCCAGTGAAAAAGAGGGGGCTCATGCCTCAAAGACTCTTGGTATCAAAGCTCAGGGATAGACTACTTTTAATGGCAAAAACCACAAAAACTCACATCAAAGTTAGATACGGGCCAGAGTAACCCTGAAATGTTCGTTCCCAACAGAGTGTAGTAATTATTTCAGATATACCATAATAATAATTATTAATTTTTTACAAATAATTTTTATTGATTCTTTGGGAATTTCCCATCATGTACTTCAATCCCACTCATTTCCCAGGCCCTCCATATCTGCCCTTCACCCTTGCAGTGTTCCCTCCTCCTCCAAAAAAAATTAAAAATAATTAAAAAAAAACCCACAACACTTTACTCTTCCATCTTTCCCACCTTTCTATAACCTCTTCATTAATCTATTGTAATGAGTTGTTGATTTGGTACAAGGCCTCTGGCTTTTGGTACACCATCAATACTGGACCCTCGCTGAAACTCCTCTCAGATAACTGGCTGTTGTGGGAGTGACCTGTAGTCATGGAGATCCTGTAGCTCTGGTTCTATGGGACCAGTCCCTTCTTGCACTCCAGCAGCTCATAGATGGTATAGATGTTGGGGTAGGCCAACTCTAAGCACTGGATTGGGCCTGAGTTGGTTAGTCGGGGTCTCTGATAGCACTGCTCTCCTCAGTTGAGGGACAGAACCGGCTCTCTTGTGCCCATGGTGAGGGATGAGGCCAGCTCTCCCATGGTCCAGGTCATTGGGGCCAGATCTTCCACTGCAGCATCCAGTGAGGGGTAGGAGCAGATCTCCCGGGGCCAGTGAAGGGCAGGGCTGGCTCAGCATGGCCCTCAGATTTCAACATGTATGGTCCACATGGCCCCCAGTGGTAACACAGGCCACACACATCAACATGGACCCCCACCTGCAGCAGGACCATGGACTCAGACATTTCTCTCAGCAGCAGCTTGAGGTAGGATGTCACTGTGGTTTTAGGTGGGAGCTCAGGCCATTCTGATCAGTATGGCCCTGGTGGCAGTATGGCACTCAGATATCATCATGGCCTCAGGGGGTGGCCCATGAGCAAAGCATCCACAGAGCCATCAGTGGCAGCAGGAGACATGGACATCAACACAGATCCTGGCTGCTGTAGGGTCATGAGCCCAGACATAGCCCTCAGCAGCTCAGCCTGGATGACACCATGGCCCTAGGTGGCAGGGCAGGCCACTCAGATCAGCTTATTCCTCACCCCCTTCACTTCTTCAGTTCTGCCTCTCTCCACAGCACATGAAACACTCTGCTTCTCTTTCTCTCCCATGTCTCCACCATATATTTGCTCATCATAATGGCACCTGCCTGCCAGGTGCCTCAAAGCACTGGCCAGGCCTGTGGGTGTCTTCCACCTGCCCACGCAGGGCAGGGCCAGGCGGGCCTAGCGGTTATTATATCTTGTTTGGCCATGTTCCGTGTTTGGTGGATATCCAGAGGCCTGCTTTCCTTCCTTCCTTCCTTCCTTCCTTCCTTCCTTCCTTCCTTCCTTCCTTTCTTTTTTTCTTCTTTTTTTCTTTCTTTTTCAAGGGAAACAGGAGAAGTTGATCTGGGGAGAGGGGAGGAGGGGAAATGACTGGGAGGAATAGAGGAAGGGGATAATGCAGTTGGGATGTAATGTATAAGAGAAGAATAAAAGTTTAAAAAAGGTCTCCAGATACCATTCCAACTCCACTGAAAGTGTGTTCAGACTACACAAAAAGGGTTTTGTACAGCAAAATGAACATATTTAGTACCTTTGAGTTGAATATTTAATGGCAAATATGTTGTATTGTATGCGACCTATTTTTTTTTTACCACAATTAAAAAATAATATTGTTTCCTCACACATCTCTTACCTTGATCTTCATGTGGGTGCCAAGTACAATTTACAGACTTGGAAGCTGTAACATCCATGGTGACCATGGATGGATAATGAAAGTAAACTTTTAAATCTGGACAGGTGAAGAGCTTGACCTGTGTCTCCTCTCTTCATCAAATTCTGGAGCCTGCTCATAGGTGCAACAACTTATGGTACCAGCTTCTAGAAGACAAGAGAGAGTAACAATATAACACAGGTTTTATGAGGCCATGCGGTAATGCTACAACTGTAACTATAGGTATACCTATTGTAAAACAACAGGTTTAATGGGCGCAATTAGACAAATCAGATAATCTGAAAAGCATAGTTATCTAATTAATTTGTTGTGTGGGAAGAGAGGGAGAAAGCCATGTACTTAAGAAGGCTATGTGGCTCTTGATATGAACCTACTTAATGATCTAACAAATGTGTAGTAAAGTTACTAAAGACACACACACACACACACACACACACACACATAAAACCACTTTTCTATTCAATGTGTCATTCACTTAAAATAAAGCAAAACAAACAAACACACAGAAAAACAAAACCAAAACAGAGCCTGTGGGAATTGTGAGGCCTACTCTTATTTTAAAGTCACACACCCACTTGTCAAATGTGAATGAAGTGTCTCTTGTGTTGGAGATGACATCCCTGTCTACTCAAAGGGTCTATCTACAGATTAGGGAAGTCCTATAATAGCCTCCATCTAGGAATACCTCTTCTGAAGCTCTGCTTGTGTCCAAATCAACATTCATTTTTCACAGTAAATGTTCCCACAAAATCCTTTTTTAGATTGATGTAAAAGTTATATATAATGTAAACCATCTATTTGCTTAATTCCTATAAAATTCAATATTATATCTTTAATGACATATAAAATAAAAGTGAAGCAACTTATTATAAAATATATGTTAATATCTTTTGAAACTCCAACAAAATAAGTGGTGGCCAAGCTAATAGAATGTATTGTGGACAATTCACCATGCAGGCCCACACCTAAGACAATTTAGGCCTACTGAACAAGCCATACATGACTGATAATCTTTTCATATCCTAACTGCCCTATCTATATCAGAAGGTTTAACTGACACTCATGTTAATTACTAACACACTTAACTAAACATTCATATAAACAATACTTGATTGAGACAACAGCCAACCTTTCCACCCGAACATGCAGATTTTGCCACAATGAGTTGGTCTTATTAGCTTGTGTTCTTCTATTTGAGAGACTAATTTTCCCCAAAGAAAATAACTAAGTACTATCTTTGAATTTTTTATAGTATCTAACTGTTTAAATCATAACAAATTAACAATGATATGTGCTTTTGCATACACTTGTGAAGAATAGATGTGAAGACTTTGTGATGGTTAAAATTATACTTAAGGTTTTAAAACCATACTTAACATGCACATACACACACTCACACTCATATACACACAGACGCATACACACACATACATAGACACACACAGATACTTATATACACATACATACATACATACATACATACATACATACATGCACCCCATGTACAGGCTGTACCCTATCAGCCCACTTCCCTTTTTATCCCAGACATTGAAGACTATTCTTAAATTAACTTATCTTGTAAAATGTGCTGTTCTTGCAAGACAATAAATCATAAGACAAACTGCTTTTTCTGATTTTATAATCTGACTTGCTTACTTTGCTAAAAAAAATGACTAGGACAACTGCAAGACATATATGTTAAAATAAGACCTTACCTACTTGTAGGCAAAACATGTGTAATCTCATGTAAGCCCTTTGTAAGCCCTGGCTAGGTGCTGCATCTTGGGAGCTCTCTCAGGTCCAGTCCTGGCACCAGGAGGGCACCAGTACCAAAAAACAAGAACAAAACAGAAAACATTGTATTAAAATTTATTCATGGTTGTGGTGAATCTCTGAGCAACACCAGATGTATAACAACTTAAGAAACTTTTTCTTACATTTGATAAATTACAGTAACTGTTACAGAAGTGAACATTGTGTGAGTTCAAAGCCCATAAATGTCACAACTGCACACTCAGAATAAATCAGATACAGTCTGTTTGTAGCAGAAATGACACACTTTTCTTTGACTGCAGGGTCATGGTATTTTGAGCTGATGAGCCTTGGAGAGTTTATCAACAAATTTTCATCCTTTATACGGTATCACATTCAATGTATACAAGTTCTCTACATTTATGTGACAGGACTCAAATACTAAATGGGGCTATCACTCACTTAGTGCCATATCCAGCAGAGCTTTATAAACCACCGTAGAGCACAGAGTACATCTTTAGTAGCTTTGTCTGTCCTATACTTTGGGAGATTATCTAAAAGCCTTGCCCAATAAAGCCAAGAATGTTACACCATTATTGCAACAACAACAACAACAACAACAACAATTCCCCACAAATTTCCAAAAAATTCACAAAGAGGCGTATGGTTCCCACTGAGAATTGTTGCTCTGTGCATTGAGATCCCTCTTTGCTCCTGCTAGCATGGAGATCAATAGCTCACATAGAATGCTTCTTGGTCCTTGGCTACTGTGGGCTTTCCAATGGAGTTTTCAGATAGCCTGCCTCTGGCTGTTCTTCCTGCCAACTCCTCTTGGCTCTTCCCTGGCCATTTTGCCACCTTCTCTGGAGGTCTTGTGGGATCACATCCTGGGTGAGCTGTCCAGCATTAGTATTGTAGAAATGATTCTCTGCAGAGAGCAAGTTTTCCGAGAATTATCTTTATATTATTTCTGATTGCCTAAGGAAACCAATCCATAGAACATCATATAATGTCACATTTCTAACTCCCCAGGGCTTCCTTGACTGAGTCCTGGGGTAGAGAAAGAGTGCATTAATATTCCTTTAGCTCTAGGTGAGTTTCATCTTCTCTATATTGGTAGAAGAGGCCCCTCGTGCTATTCTGAAAGCATTGAAAGTTGGGTCTATAGAATAGAGCATTAATCTGTGTTTTCCTTTTAAAAGCTTCCTCCAACAAAAGCAAACAGATTTTGCAGAGGCCAAATTTTATATTATTTGGTGGATCCCTTTCAGAAAAGTCACATAAAATAATCAAAACAGGGTTAAAATTTTATTCTAATTGAAAGAAAAATTACAACAAAGTATACATATTTAAAATAGGCCCAATAGTGAAAAACAAAATTTTTTGATTAAAAAAAGAGCACACACAGTTTTTAATTGATAAAGTGCCTGATACATCTTTGTGATGTATTTTTACCCATTTCTTGGCTTCATGATTGTTGACAACCATCATACTCTACATAGAGAGAAGACATGTGATGTTTGATTAAGCCTCATCTGCTAGGTTTGACCAAGAAAGTACCACTTGCTATTAATAACTGAGGAGACTTATTTTGTCCTTACAACTCCTAAATCTTGGTGTTTAAGTTTCATCTTTTATGCTTAATAACCAAACAATCTTAAAAAAATCACGTAGCAACCGAGGTAAGTGATCGTATCCTAGGCAAACATATTTCACTAGACTCGAAATAATTTATCTGGGATTTGATCTACCTTTACACATTTCTAAAGGTGGCAGTAGAGACAAAGGGAGATAACATGAAATGGTAGGTGAAATAGGTAAATATAGCAGTTTTATTGATTTTACAGAAAATATGACTAAGTCAAGGTACTAGCAAGATTCCCCTTAGGGTCTTAAAATTGACCCAGGTAAATAAGAGGGCCTAAGGCTTCACTTTCTGTGATTTCAAATAAAACCCACCTCCCTTAAAGGACATGGGTACAGGTGAAAACTCAGACCCAGGGACAGCAAAGATATCCCAGAGCTTTCCAGACTATGCAAAGTCACTTAATTACAACCCTAGGCAACCTCTAAATACTGACATTCTCCTCACCGAGAGCAGGCTGACCTAGAAAGCCACAAATAGACTCCTTCTGATAGGTGCACCAACTGGATGTCAAGCATGATTAGTGAGAAGGTGAAGAGGCTCCCCACTACCCCCACTGACCTCAGGGCCATGCAGAGCCGAGTGTGACAAAGGTCCAGAAAGCATCTGCCACCTGGCCTGGAGGTGGGGGCATGCATCCCTGCAGAATTACAATTATCCTTTTACTTTGAAAGATTGTCCACCTATGTCATTAAGTATTTTTCTACCTTGTGCAGATTCCAGTTTTTTTTTTTAAAACTAAGTGTTTACATCTGTTTTACCAGAGGACTTCTTTCTAAGAGAGTAAGTCTTGTTCCGACGTTTGCTACTCTGTTCATTTGTTTTGTGGTTATATCTTCCAGGCAACGACAGAGGGGGGCAAGTCTGATAGGTAGCCTTAGCGTTTGTCTGTTCGCCTTTAACTTTGTAAGTGTACAACTCCATGGAATTCACCTGACTTGAAAGCATGAGATAGAAAACAAATAACCAAGGAAGAGTGGTAAGGAAATAGCATATCTTTCCTAGTGATGTGTATTTGAGGTAAGACAGACTCTGAGCAGCAGCCTCTCTCTCTGAATATTCAATAAAACTTATAAAACAGTTATTGAGATTGGATAAGGGTTTGCACACAGAGGTCCTAATGTGACTCTAACTGTTTTGCTGTCTTGCCTTGACATCCTTCTGTTCTAGCACTCGGTGGCAGTCTTGCAGTGTGTCACAAATGATACGTAAGTAACAATCCAAAGCATGACTAAGTAATTTCACTGGACACTTTACAGTGTTTTTAAAAAAAGAGCCTTTGAATGAGAAATGCGTTTTTGGAAAACGAAGTATCTAGTTTGATAACAGGGAGTGACTATAGGCAAAGAATCACAGAGACATCATCAAGGGCTACATTGTGTTTAACTGAGGTAGATGGAGCATAGACGAATGAAGGCAATATCACTTAGTGGTCATTGTCTGCCAATGTTATGAGTGAATGTACTGTATGACTGAACAAAACAAGTAAATGTCCCTCTCTTTGTGGAACACAGTCTGATGGTTGAGAATACTCAGAAAGGCAATGCCATTACTGGCCCATACAGAATTTTGGAAAGCAAAAGTAATTCACAGGAAAGATGAAATGAGGAAGATATTGGGTATTTGTCTTAGTGATGATTCAATTCAGTTCAATTAGACATTCATTGTAAGACAAGCTTGGGGTTGGAACATATTCGTGGAAGGATGTTCCACAAGAGCATCCTTGGAGCAAGGTTGTCATGGAAACGTTGCAGATGATTCTACCTTAGGTTGCATGACTGGTGAAGAAGTGATGGATAAACGAACTTAAAATTCCCTCTTCCTGACATAAGCTACACCTTCCTTCCCCAATTTAGCTAATTCTTCCAGACCAAAGCAAGTTTGTTGACCCCTTAATTGGCTTATGTAATTCATTCATTTGGTTATTCACTCAAAAGTTAACAAGCACCCTGGCATGGTGGCTAGTGCCTATAATCCCAGCATTTGGCAGGTAAATGCAGGAAGATCAGGAGTTCATGCCTAACCTTGGCTGCATAGTAAGTTCAAGGCCAGGCTGGGTTCCAAGAAACCCTATCTAAGAAATAAAACAAAAACAAACATTATCAATAAAAAAATTCCAGGTAGACAAACAAAAACCACAAAATAAAAACTGAAAAAATATTTACAATGTACCAATATTCTAGATGATAGTACAACAAAGATTTTTTTTAAAACTGACTAATTTTTTATCTTAAAGAACTTATAATTAATAATTGTGATACAAAGGTCATTACTGAAGTAGTCTGTGTTACTGGGGTGTATGTAAAATATAAATCACCTTAGATGATACTAGCAAGATAATGGCTTCTCAGTGTAAATGATTCCCTTCTGACTGAAGTGTTTAGATTGAACCATGTACTGTTTAGGGCGTGGAGTCAGACACATTCAGGTATTAGAAGGTGGAGGCCATTTCAGCGACCGTAAGAGAAATACTTAAAAGATTCTCAACAGGTCAACATAAGGTATTCACTTTTCAACAAGATCCCTACAGGTAGAAGAAAATAGAAGACATAGGAAGAATGGTTAACAAGGGTAATGGCTTGCTGAAATTCTCATAAAACTGTGCTAGAAGATAGGCAAATTTGGTGTTTAGATTTAGCTGTGATATAAAGGGAAGCCACGGAGTGATATTTCCTAGTACTAAATGGAGAACTATATTAATATGGACTCTTGCAGTAGAATGCTGGTATCACACACAGGTAAATATACTTCAGTGCACCCAGAATAAGCATCTGGAGTCCCAGAGCTCTTCATTGAACTAAATTTGGTAACTGAGCCTTTTCCTTTTATCCTATGCATTTTGCTGTTTGCCATGTAGCCACTTTTCTATTTGCAAGGGATTCTGAGTCTTTCCTGTGAGATGTCCCTTCAATGTTTCCTGTCCCTTCAATGTCTGGAGTCAATTAATGGTAGAAAAAAAGTGAAGGGTAAAGACACTTTCAAGAAATGTTTTAGTCAGTGTGTTTGTTATTTTCATATCTTTATGCTATGTTTATTTATCCAACTAACAATGCTTCCTTCCTTTACACTTGAATTTGAGGATCCTTCCTTACTTTACAGGGCCTTCTGTGAGTCATAGCTCTCAGGATAAGTACCACTTCTGTGGCCCCTAATGGAAGAGTCTAGAACAATAGCTATACCTTTTTAAAATGATGACAAGAACATGATCACTAGCATTTTTATATCCCTTTCATTTGTTTAGTAGTCTATGGAGACTACTTGAGTAACAGTCACCATTTACTTTCTGCTCTAACCCTTGGAGTTCTGAGACTTTAGAGCTAAAAGGTTCAGTTATCTCAGACCTGGGATTAAAAAAAAAAGGTACAGAATGACTTCTATAGAAGCACAGGTACTCCACTGTCATGACCTGACAAATAAAACCCTGATATTTTTCTAAGCATGTCTGTGGATGATTTTCTGATCCTAGTTAATTTTTAAGCTGAGAGTCTGAATTTGAGAATCTCAGAGTATGCCAAGCATGTCAGTAAAGTTAGTTATATTTGGTCAGAACAGCAGAGAGAAAAATGGATCCAGAAAAATAGCTATTGTACACTACTTACAAAAGACACTGATCACCCCAAAGACCCTGTGCATACACTGTGCATACTGCAAGGATTAATAAGCCAGTGAGCCCCTGAGAAAATGTGTTGGTAGCACAGATTTCAGCATGGCCCAGAGGGAAGTGATAGAGCCATTTTTTTTTAATGTTGAAAATGCTTCCTAACTCAAAAGCCTAAGCTTCTGAATCCATGTAAGTACAGCTTGCTATAAACCAGTCTCACGTTATCCTCTGCCCTTAGCCAAGTCCCCCTGAATTGGAGGGACTTTGTTTGGTTACTCTACCATTCAGAATCTTCTGTCTTACTGACCATGAAACTGCTTAGCTGAGCTAAAAGGCAAAGTGACAATAATTGGAAACAAAATGTCTTTGTTCCCTTTCCCTGTGAGCAGCTGCCTGCTCCTTACAAACACCATATTGGTGAGGGCAGTTTCTTTATTGAGCCTGCTGACAGAGACATTCCGCATATTTATAACAACTGAGAAGAGCATGCCCTGAAGAGTGAACTTCATTCTTAGACTGCCAGGTAGCTTTCTGCAAATGACAGTGATTCGTCCCCTGTGATTCTCTCTCCTCCTCACTGACTTCATAAAGCAAGACTTGACAGCCTAATTTTATACAGTTAATAATACTAAGAAGCAATGTGATTTCAGAGTGTCTGTTAGGCTTGTCCATATTAAGCTATTTTTAACAACCAGTTTTTTCATATCCTGGCACAGCCATATATGAATGGAATGGCAGAAGTCATAAAGCCAGCACAGCAGCTTGACAAGGATCCAGCAAAGCTCAGCCACATGATGGCTGTCAGGCCACCTTTGGTTTTCATCTCCACCTGTTGCATACTTGAGGGACTTTAAATATTTGTACAATTTGGGGATATTGGATTGATGGAAAATTCCTTATGAATCATTTATGTCTTCTCCCAGAATGCTGCTTCTAAGCTTCCCAAGGACAGTCCTGAACATACTATTCTCCCCGCTTTTAGGGAGATATCTTTATCTACTTGAAGGTCTTCCTCACGCCTTGGAGGTTCTGACACATAAAGAAGCCAGAGGTCTCTTCATGAGGCTATGAGAAATTCTTGAAACATCTATCCATGTACTTACTCAGGAACAAGATAATCAAAACAAAGTAAACTTAAAAAGGTCAACAAGATTTGGTAGGCTATTCAGATTACAAACCTTCTCGCACTGTACACTCAGACAATTATGTGGCACATACCTCTGCCCTATACAAAGACATATTGATGGAAAGTATGGAGTGGAAAGATGACAAAAGTATGGGACATCAGGACTTCCCTTTCTTAGAAAAATTAGCACATGCAGAGTCACGGTAATGTTATATGACCAAGGAACAGCAGAATGCCAGGATTAGACATATAGACAAATTCTATAAAGTTATAAACATTGTATTATGCCAGAATTTGAATAATAACTGCAGCAGCTTTAGCATGAGGATTTTTCCTGGGCATTCTGACCATTAAGAGTTAATAATACACTGCTTGGGACATGGCAAAATGCCTGGATTAACTTGAAGATTTTGTTTTTGTCTAGTGTCCTTGAAGCAACCAAAGCTACCAGCCTGAGAACTGGCTATCATATGCCTCTAGATTCTTAAAAAATTGGGTTATGGAGTTAATGAGTAATAATGATAATTCTGTTCATTAATGATGTCAAAACTTGAGGGTAAATGATTGGAAATGATAACTCTGTTTTGTCATAGTTTATTAATGATGACTAAAAGATGAGCAAGAGGAAGCGAAACACATGTCCAAAACCAAAAATGATATGATCTGTGTTTTGGAACATCATGAATGTATCCCTGCTTACTAAATTCTGTATAAATAAAGAAGCACTCTGGCTGCCTGTTAATCAGGCTGCAAGAGTCTCCTAACCACCATAGCCTGGCTCACTTCCTTTCCCTACCAACTCCTTATATCCTGTGCTGGGGCCTGTCCCACCTGTCAGAGTAGGACAAGCCATACTGAGATGTGCTTCCTCTCTGTCCATCTCTCCTAAAACAAAACTAAGAAGTGTCCCGTGTCTGATTCCTCCCATTGCCATTCTTGCATCCACTCATCTTCAGACCCTGCCCTTATCTGGAGCTGGACTCCAGCCCTATCCCTTGTTATATGACTTACCAAGGTACTATTTTAATTTTTATTCAAACTAGAAGTCAGTGAAAGCATCCTTGATTCCATTTGTCATTTAATAGCATATAAGTTTGTTTCTGTTCTAGGAAAATTCTTATAAGGTTCAGTGACTACATTAATGGGTACTTTATATTTATTTAACAAGTTTCTTTATTTGTTTTTAATTTATTTTTAAAATATCACATATGTGGACCATATTTATGTCATTTCCCATCCTCTGCTCCCACCAATCCCTCCTGTGTGCTCCTAACTCTTCAGTTCCATGACATGTTGTTGTTTATTATTGTTATATGTATACACATAAATAAATTTATATATACAATCTGCTGAGTACTTTTAGTGCTTCTCGTATGTATTTGATTT
>CABHPP010131401.1:4411-21241 GCA_902168425.1 Peromyscus attwateri | reverse complement strand
CTTAAGGCCACCACTGTGTGTCTTCTTGCTCATGTTTTTCATTGTTGTTCATTTTTTATGCAGTGTACAATTTTGAACCCATGCCTTGGATATGTTTGAAAAGTGTTGGACACTGAAATACATGTCCATTCACTTATTTGGTCTTATGTGTCTAATGTTTTGTTTGTTTAGCAGATTTGATGAATTTGACAGTGATATTTCAATGTACAGACAAAAATATCTGATAACAAAATAAAATACTATTTTCTGTGCATCAAAGGTTATTACATTGCATATAATATATGTTCAAATATTAGTGGAATTATTGAAGCATGAAGGTCAGCACAAACCAAAAGAAATACCAATGTAAAGTCTCACAAGAAAAACAGACCAAGTGAATGATGTCAGGCCTGAGATAGTATTTGGGTTCATAAGTATGATAGACATTTTTGGTGGGTAAACACTGCTTCATCCTTCCACAGTCAATGTAACTCTATTGGACCAGTAATACCAATCAGTTCATTTACAGGCCTACAGGTTTTGAGGGGGACACAGAGTTACAGAAGGAAGAAGTAATCCATTGCCTGTGAAGGCAATAGGCACGTGGACTGAGCTTCTTTCAGATAGCTAATATCACTCCATTTCCCTATTTCACCATCTATGTCTTTCCTTCCAAGCTGATTGGCAGAGCAAATTTCTGTTTCTAAAACTGAATGAATGAGTGGGACATGAGAACAGGGATCAAGACATTACTAGTGTATTTTACAGTACAGTCTTAGAACTTACTCCTTTCTAACTACAGCTCTTTACTCGTCAATGTCTTTTTTTCCCTGAGAAACCATCCTTCCATTAGCTTTGCTAACTATCACGTTAGTCTCCGTTTTCCTGAGTTGAAATATTTTGGGGTCCCATAGATTAGTGACACCAAATCATATTTGTTTCATCTTCCTGGACCAAGAAAAAGATGATTTTAAGTGTGCACACTGCAAAAAAGAATAAATATTTGAAACAATACATACTAAAAACATTATTTTGGTCACTCTACATTGTATACACATATTGAAATAATACTTAGTAACTCATAGATATAAACAAGTATTGTTGTTAATTAAAGATTAGGTACTTTTGAATCTTGAATAGAAGACAAGCATTGATGTATAAAGGAAGTTGAATTTTAGTATCAGCTGGACTGTTGCATCATTCTCTGGAGTGTTCTCAGGGAAGCTAGCCAATGTGTAGGCTCTGTCCAGTCTAGGATTCTTAATCAAAATCAGTAGTATTTAAGCAGAGTAGAAAGACAGTTACTGGGGACTTGTGGACTCCTGCTAGCCTGCTAAACAGATCATAGTTTCTCAGAACCAGTAAGAACATACACAGAGGAGATAAATACCTTTTAATAGTTTCTACTAATCTCCTGAGGATTAATATCATCCTGAGATTTCAAACAACACTTTCAAGCAAATTTTTCCAGAGGTATTCAATTGATATAGTAAAGAGCCTTATTGTGTCCTTATCTGCATTATGCTTTTCTTATAATTTATAGTGCACATTTGATCTTTTTGGGGTACCTTAAACTTACTTGCTTTGATTGGCTTCTGTTCCCCAGGATTCTTGATGTGACTAGGGACATGTCATTATTGACACTGAATATCTCCATTCTAAGTTGGGTATCGGGTGCAAGCAAAGCAGAAAGCATTGACTTGGACATATCAACTAAATACTGCCTTTATTCTTATTTCTTTTCATTCTTTACATTGTTATTTAGTCTTTGTTACCCAGCAGTTTAAGAATAAATACTAGTAAAAATTTAAGAAATAATAATCCAATTATTAGAATATGTATGATCCTATATACCTCCATATGCATGTACATTTTAGTAATTATAAGATTTGAGATCATTGTCTTTTAATATTAATAATAATATTTGTGTAGTATTTTCTGTTTTAAGATATACATTAAGTTTCTTTTTCCCTTTTGGATTTTCTGCAAAATATGTTAAATGTGAGCTTTCAATAAACATAACTCAATAATATAACATGCAAATATGTATACAGCTAACACATTAACAGGCAAAGAAAAGGTGCATTCATTCGGGAACCCTACAAGGCCCTATAGGTAGAGGAGAAAAGAGGGGAGAAAAGCATAAATTGGAATGTAAGACTTTAGAAATAAGGGTATCCGTTCTTGTCCCCCAAACACAGGACAGCTATGTTCAAAGGAGGCTAAAGGGTACGAAAGGAAAGAAAAGGTTGAAATTCCTTCAATTGAAGAAAAGAAAAAAGAAAAGAAAAAGTCACTATTTAGCTTTTAGAACTCTAATTTCAAGATTTTGTTGTTGTTGCTGTTGTTGTTGTTTTTGTTTGTTTTGTTTTGGCTGCAAGGACTTATATATTCCAGGCTGGGTTCAAAAGTGCAACATGGCTGAGAATAACTTTGAACTTTTTATCCCCCTGCCTCTACCTAATTCATGCTGGAATTATAGGCATTCATTACCACATCTAGTTTTATACAGTGCTACAGCTCAAACCTAAGGCTCCATACACGTTAGGAAAGCAGTCTACCAAGTAAACTAAATACCTATGTTTGTTTTATATGTTACATATGAATACATATCTCAAAGTAGATGGATCGTTCTCTACATTTTATGTCATCTGAAATATTACTTCTACCGCAGTTTTTAATAGTGGCAGATTTAGTAGCCAAAGGTGAGTATTTTCACATAATAATAAGCATGCTATGAGTCTGCTGCCCCTGCATGATAAGCAGGCAAAAGAAACCTGAGTGTCAAGCTGGCATGCATTACCCGGTCATGAAGCTTCAAATCTTCAAGCTGACTTTAGGACACAGCAGTTTCTAGTGGTTCCCACAGCAGAACAGTAAACCTGAATGTTATAAATAGGTTGTTTGGTCAAAATATTGACAACCTAATTGAAAAATATATATCCTACTGTTTCACTGTTTGCTAGGCTGTGAAATGAGACAGAAACCCCAAGGAATCACAGAAGGCTTCATATGACCTGCCACTTTGACTTATGTAACTGCATTACCCCTGTGAACAAAAAGACCTTGCTTATTTTTAGTTTCTTATTTTCCCTCTAACAACTTGGTGTGTGAGGCAACTGTAAACAACAAATTTTGAGAAGACAAAAATAAGTCCTTAAAACTTTCTCACCTTGTCTTCATTTGAGTTCTTAAAGAGACAGAGATGAGAACTGTTCATGGATCTTTATCTCCGCTGAATGTCTCCATAGATGAGAATAAAACAGTCCATCGGCCTGTGAGGAAAATTGAGTTTAGATACCTGACATGTTCCCACACTCAGCCATTATGATTGAATAATGATTAATTACTCCCAAACATGCCTTGTAAAAATAAATGAAATCTGTTCACAATTTTGTCCAGCGACCCTGAAATAGATATTAAGCACTACTTTGAACATGTTTCTTGGAGAGATTAAAACCTGAAAGATGGCATGTTGCTTCCTTTTTTCATTGCTGTGACAGAACATCTCATAGAAACAAGTTAAGGAAGTATTTATTCTGGTTCAAGGTTCAGGTGACTCAGTCCATCATGGATGGTGAGGTACAGCACTTGGCAGCTGATGGAAGAAAGGGTCTGTTGTAACAGGTTACGTTCTGTTAGCAGACAGAGAGGGGAATGCTGTGTTCAGCTGGCTTCCTTCTAACTTTTTATTCCATCTGAGACTGACTCCAGCCAATGAGATGCTGTTGTTCACATTCAGGACTGGTCTTCCCATCTCAGTTAACCTCTCTAGGAATGCCATCATTAAAAAAAAAAAAAAAAAAAAAAAAAAGGTGTATTAACCCCTAAAACATTAATTTTTTTTTACTTTGAGAAACATTGTATTTATTTATTACTATTTATTAGTTCTTTGAGAATTTCAAAAATTGTGCTTTGATCAAGTTCAACCCCTTTACCCAAGTCTTTCCAGATCCATGCCCTTTTCCCCACCTACCCACTTTGTGTCCTGCTTTTTTCCCATCAATCAATTTGTTTGTTCCAAAGGTTTATGGATATAAACCTTCAACTGGAGCATGGTCAATTTCCCAGTGGCTGCACATTTAGAGAAAAGTGACTCTTCTCCCAGTAGCTAACAATTGCCAATAGTGCCACACTTTGGGGTAAGATGTCATGCCCAACTTCTCTTTTCATGCTGGGATTTGGTCTCATTTGGGCTACATGTCACCTCTGTGCTGCCCAAATCATGGTGAATTCATAGATGCAACTGTCCTGCTGAATCTAGAAAACACTGTTTTCTTGAAGTTGTCCATTGCCTCTGGCTCTTTCTCTCTTTCTACACCTTCTCCAATGATCTCTGAGCCTCAAGATGAAGAAATGTGTTACATATGTTACATTTAAAAATAGAACCTTCAGTCTCTTGTTTTCTGTACCTTAGCCAGTTGTGAGTCTCTGTAGGAATCACTGACTACGGCAAATAGAAGTTCTTCTGATGATGGTTGCAAGATTCATTAATATATGGCTATAAGAGTACATCATTTGAAGTCAGTTAAATACTCTATTTAGAAAAGTAATAGTAGTAGATTTTCCCTAAGCACCTATGACATGTCTAACCATCATAGGTTCATGTTCTGATAATGATGCCTGAAATAGATTTCATCTTGTGGAAAGGGACTTAATTTAAATCAGAAAGTGGTTGGTTACTCCTATGAAGTTCATGCCACTGCTGTACTAGTGGGCATGTCTTCCATTGCTAGTCATCATTATAGCTTGTAAGGGTTCTACAATTCAGGTATGTGGTGTCTTCATCAACGTGTATTATGTTCAGGTTATGGGATGTAAGTGATATTATTGGGATATATCAATGAGATCCCACTGATCAACAGCTTTATAAAAGGTTAACCCCATCTATCAGTGTATTTTTTAATTTTATAGTTTATGTTATCAGGAAGAGGCATTGTCCCTTTATTATTAGAAACCTTACCTCAACTTTTTATGTTTGTGTGTGTATGTAGGTGTATGTGTATATATGTGTGTGTATGGTTAGAGGTATGCATATATATATATATATATATATATATATATATATGTGTGTATATATGTGTGTGTGTGTGTGTGTGTGTGTGTGTATACAAACATATGTGTGTATCTGTATTTTGTTTTTTAAGGAAAGGTTTCTCTGTATAACTTTGACTGTCCTGAAACTAATTCTGTAGACCAGGCTGGCCTCAAACTCACATATATTTTCTTGCCTCTGCCTTCCAAGTGCTGGGATTAAAGTTGTGAACCACTGTATAAAAGGTATGCTCCATATAAAAATGTGGTTATTCTCTCCCACTCTTACTTTCTACCCTGACCTTTTATACACACCACCTTGACCTTAAAAATTCCTACACCTTATAAACATGTTCAACAAAGTAGTATGATGCAAAATTAATATGGGAAAATAAAATCAATAGTCTTTATATAGTTTAACAGCATACTTAGAATACTTAGAAAAGAAACAGGGGGAAATGACCCCACTCATAATATAAAAAAATCTTAGAATAAATTATCAAGTAAGTGAAACATTAGCAAAATGAAAATCTTAAGACACTTGTAGTGGTTTGAATGAGAATCATCCCTGTAAGCTCGTGTATTTGAATACATGGTACCCAGTTGGTGGAAGTGTTTAGGAGGACTAGGAGGTGTAGCCTTGGTAGAAGTGTGTAGCTTGGGCAGGCTTTGGGGTTTCAAAAACTTATGCCACTCCCAGTGCACTCTTTTTACCTTGTGATTGTGGATCAAATGATGAGCTCACAGTCATTTCTGCTGCCAACCCTTTCCTTTTCAATGATGCACTCTCACCCTCTGAAACCTTAAGTCCAAGTTAAACTCTTTTGTGAATTGCCCTTGTTATGGTGTTTTATCACAGCAACAGAAAAGAAACTAAGGCAGACTTTAAACGAAAAACCCGAAGAAGCTGCTAAAAGATAGGGAGACATCCTGTGCTCATGGATTGATAGTATTGTGAAAAATGGCCAGCCTAAGTAAAGCAATGAACAGATGCGATGCAATCCCCCATAAAAAAGCATATTCCGAATCATTAAACAATTTAAAATAGAAAAAAATCTAAAAAAAATCATTATCTTACAGTAATTTTTCATGAATGATTTTAGAGTCTACTTTATCAAAACAAAATTATAAATGGCCAAACAAGCACAAAGAATGCATTTTATTAAGAGTTGTTTGAATCATTGTCTGGGAGTTCTTGGTTCTCATTATATGACTGGAGACTTAGTCATGCACTTCTGACAATATGTGATAGGAGGCATAGATAAGAAATTGACTGTTTTATTAAAATAAAAGCATAATGAAAGTAAATAAAAATGCATGGAATATTGGAACTTGGGACAATCTGAAAAGAAATTGCTCCCTAATAGGTAGGTATAAATAGAAGAGAAGCATTTTTAAGAACAACATTCACCATTTCCCCTTTACTCTTTATAGAACGTATTTGGGATGAGAAAAATGAGGAGGACGGTTTCAGAAACATTGCACAGAAGCTGGTCTTGACAGCATCAGGAGGATTGAGCCAATGGTGAAGGGCACATGCAGAATCATGGTGTAAAAGCTGCATGTCCTTTCCTAAGCAACCCATTTCTGCAGCTGGCATCAGCCCATCTGGATGAACTGAGTAACTGGGGTTCTTTGGACCCCAAAATTAACTCTAGTTCCAGAAACATAGTTCAGTCTTTATAATAGACATTGCATGGTTTGTTTAATTTTTTTCCATAAAGCCTCAGAATGCATATCTCTTTTCTCTGTTGATAAATTTTAAATATCTAAGTAATAAAGCTAATTTAGTTGTCTGTGGTTTCAATCTATAGATTTTATCAGAGTCTACCTTCAGACTTAGTTGAGTACCATTTTCTAAGCCACTGAGTCTGGAACCTAATGCCAGGAGAATCACCACTGTCTCTGGGAGAAATAGTCTAACAATAGTGACAGCTCCCTTTTAGTAACTTCCCAAATAATGGAAGAGACACATGAAGCAAGGATAAAAGAACTTTAAATAAATAGAAGAAGAAGGATGTGCATTGGGAGGGTCAACAATGGCCAGGACAGAATAAAGGACCAGATTTTCCAGTCTTTTTCTGATGAGTCTTTTATTGAGGTGGAAGTAAAAATTGTGTCTGTCCATGGTGACATGAGCATTGCTTAAGAAACCTGCTCTCCAATTTTCAGGGCGAACCAAGGAAGAAGTAATTGAATGCATTCCATTACTCTTGAATTTATCTTGGGGGTCACTTAAAGGATGTTCCACATGACAACAAACTGAGGATGGTTTCTGACCCTGAAAGTAACACCACGGTAACCAGAAGCTTTTCTATGTCTTGCAGGCACTCAGTCCCAAATAAACACACAGAGGCTTATATTAACTACAACTGTTTGGTCTATGGCTCAGACTTATTGCTAGCTAGTTATTACATTTTAAATTAACCCATTTATATTAATCTATATGTTGCCACATGGCCATGGCATTACTGGTCTCCTGGCATCTTGTTCCTTGGTGGTTGGATAGCATCTGCCCCTGACTCTTCCATTCTTCTCCCTGTCCCTATGCTTGGGTTTCCCATCTGGCTCTTATCCTGCCTTACCATAGGCCAAAGCAGCTTTATTTATTAACCAATGAGAGCAACATATATTCACAGCATACAGAAAGACCATTCCAGAGCACTTCCCCTTTTCTGTCTAATCAAAAAGAAAGGTTTTCATTTTAATATAGTAATTACATATAACAAAACAGTTATCAAGCAAGAATTATAGTTGCAATATCTAGTCTATTTGTATTTGGCAAAATTAAAGAAAATACTCTATCATCTATCCTATTTTTGTGAGTCTAAAGTGTAATATCTAATTTACCTTTTATCATAACTAAGGAAAACTATAACTATATAGTGTTTAACTCCATCAAAGACCCCAGAAGGATATTATCTGAGTAAACAAGAAGTACAAATTGCAACCAAGTTCCAAAAATTCTAGAAATGACAAGAGACATCTGGTTACTTGGATAGTCACTCAAAGTTCTTTTGTAATGTTGGGGCATCCATCTTCAGCCTATAGGACTAGAGTATCTGGCAGACTTTTCAATGACATAGGAAATTTGAAGAACTGCTCTGCCTATTGGCAGTTCATCAGTTGTTCTCCTTTGTGTCCTGCAGAATGTCTGGCAGTTTTTTTTTCTGTGAAGCAGGAGACTGAAGGACCATCTTGCTTTGTTTTGGCAAAGTTCAATGATCACCTTTTTATGGGTCCTGCATATTCAGTTTATCAAGCAGTCCAGGCAAGAGCAGTTCCTTGCCCAATTGGCTAGCTTTTTCCATTTTGTAAGCAAAGTCCATAATGAGTTTCTTAGATGCCCAACATCCTCTTTGAAGTAATTGGTGCTTCCAGAAGCAGACATGTCTCACTGTCCAGAAAAGTCTAAGTTCTTAAAACATTTTAAATGCCATATTCTATTGGTTTTTGAAGTGTTTAATGATTACCTATCTATCTGAAATATATCTAGAAAACCTAATTAACATGACTATAAGTTTGAATATTATAGATGACTATCAATTTGTATTTTTAAAATATATATTGCTTTTTTAAATGAGCTGCTTAAACATAATACCTTAAACCAGTGTGTACATATACATATAATACAACAAAATTTACCTTAAATTTGTATTAATAAACCAAAATCCATAGCACTGTAAATCATTTTGAGATTAACAGTTGTTTTTTGGATTAAAGTAGATTCAATTATCTGCCATTTGTCTCATTATTTCTATATAATATCCCCCCTTTTTAGAAAGAGATTGACTATGACCATTAACCATTTATACTCAAACCAATTTAAGTGAAAAGAAATATTTATAAACAATATTTTGAGAATTTGTGCATAGCTTTATATACTACTTCCTGCTGATTGGAGCAATCTTATGGGGATCCTGAGAAAATTTAGGATTATGGTCAAGTCCTGACTGGAGTAGTCTGTGAGTCTGCATCGTGTAAGTCAGGTGTCTTGAAGCTGTTCTGAATGTTGGATCATCTGGGCCACTGCTTCCATTGGAGACCACTCAGGGGTGTCTTCCTTATTTTTCCATATTAACCTGGAAAAATCTATCGCTTCTCATCTTCTGTAGAAACAAAAGCAAAACCTCTTTTCCAAAGCAACATATCCTTAGACCCAAATTTCATAGTCAAGATATCTTTATAATATATATGTTGGTTTTGCTTAGCAGCCCACAATCAAGTGTCTCTCTGCAGTTAAGAGTCGTAAAGACAATATAATATACAGAATTCAGACTCTCTGTGTATTTTCCATCTTTAAGTGGCCTTTTTTTTATTATTCTATTTATTTTTTAGGAACTTTCTCTATCCTTTTTCTTTTCTCTCCCATGCCTATGTATATTTTTAAACACAATGTAACCCACTTAGAGGTTTTTTTCCATCTGCATCTGTTTTATTGTGTATTTTTAATCCGTTTCTGACCAGGAGAGTTTTTAAACTGCTAAGCTACACAGCTACCACCACAGTGGTGGCCCTGGCTGCAGGCTCTGCCCTGCTTGGATTTTCAACATGGTACAAGTACCAACAAGTCATGCTGACCTTCCCAATTCTGGGAAGCAGTATTAAGTAGCATGCCTGTGTTTTTAAGCCTGGGGCTGAGCTCTCAAGCCTGCAGGCAGTGACTGGGACAAGTCTCTTTTTATTGCAGCTTGTGAGAGACCAAAGGAGTCTGCCATGTTGCCACTGAAGCCAGTCGCAGACAGAGAACACATCTTTGTACCTTGGCCCACAATGCTACCTAAAGTAGGAAGCTGTTCTTGGCTCCGATAGAGATACTTTCTGAAGCTCTCAGGTTTTATGCAGAAATTCTTGCCAAACATTGAGTGTCAAATGTAACTGGAAGCTTTTCTGTGTCTCAAAGCCACTTGTTCCCAAATAAACACTTAGAGGCTTATATTAATTACAAACTGTTTGGTCTATGGCTCTGACTTACTGCTAGCTAGTTGTTACATCTGAAATTAACCCATTTCTATTAATCTGCTGGCATCTTGCTCCTTGGGTGCCCTAACCCCACCCATCTCAACGTCCCTCTGCTTGGAATTCCCTCCTGGCTCTTATCCTACCTTACCATAGGCCAAAGCAGCTTTATTAATTAACCAATGGAAGCAACATATATTCACAGCAAACAGAAAGACCATCCCACAGCATACCACACTGATTACTCTCAATTTTTATTTTAGCTTTGGAGCAGGAAGGATGAACACATGCCTTTTCTTGCAACTGTTATCAGTTTAGCTTTTGAGGTTTGTGACCACATTAAAGGTCCCTGTTCTTCTGGTTCACTTTGAACTAGCCCCCAACTATAAGTTTGATGATTGCTTGCTAAAATGTTAGCATCTGATGTTTTATACCAATTCTTAATAAATCTACTTTCTCTCCAAATTGTCCAATTCTTTGCTATACTAGCAAATCCCAGAGACTGGGGTAGGCAAGAACACCATGGGTATTCCACACTCATGGAACAGTTAGTATCCTAAGCTGAAAGACAAAACTACCAGAGAATGTTGGAAGAAGAAAGATTTGCTATCTGTTTTCTCTCTAACGCAGGCGAATCCATGGTAGAAGATAGATAGCAAACAGCCTGATAAGGGAAGATGTCACAAGAGTGTCAAAGGCTTCTAGCTTCACTCATTAATAAAGGCAATAAGTTCTAAATAGGAAACTGAACATTATTGAAGCCATAGAAATTAAACAAACTAGTGGCCGGTTTGTTTTGACAAAACTTTTTCCAGGACATTTACACACATCATTACAAGAAACATCTGCATGATCAGTCTCTTATGAACTTATTTTCCTCCTGTTGTTTTTTTTTATTTTTGAGACAACTGAAATCAGAATTCTGAGAAAGATTTATGTATGTTGCATGCTCTTCATATGTGCAAATGAAAATCCATTCTTCTACCTACTCCAAAATAAAATCAGGAGGACAAAGATAAGGAATAATTATTAGAATCACAGTTTCGGGAGCGGTATATCATTAAATCCTTCCTAGGTAAGAAAACTAAGACTCAGAAAGTTTCACAAAATTATCTAAAATGTAAAAAGAAAAAAATAGAGCATTAAACAATGAATTCAACATCTTCAAATATTGACATGTGGGTAGTATTAAAGAATTATATCCATGGAAGAGGGGAAGGAGGATAGACAGGTTGGGATATAATGTATGAGAGATGAATTTAAAAAAAAAGTACATCCTTAGAAGATTTCCCTTGATTCAACTAATTGTGGATAAAATATTTGAAAAAGATATTGTGTCTTTACAGAACATGCACAGACATTTCACTTGTCATGGACAATACCATAGGACATGAATATTGGTACAGTAAGCACACTGATTCATATGTGTTAAGTGATAATAGAGAGAATTTGATGCAGGTAGCAGGATATTTACAAATCACATGTAAAGGACATTTGAGCACACTTGGATATTGGTATATGCAAAGGCTGTTGGAGCAAAATCCCTGGAAAAATGGAGGAGTAACTGTACAGACTTGCCCTAATTGAAGAAATATAATAACTGAGATTTGAATGCCAGAAAAACTGCAGTAGTTTTTACTCATTATAACCAAGTTAAGTGACACCTGTTAGAACTAGATTCTGGAACCAGTTTTGTTCAAATACACTTTCACACTTTTTCTCAAGTAATATGCATGGTGAACTTTTAAAACACAAAAAACACAGAAGCCCTTAATGCAGTTTTTTATAATCTTTAGTTCGGTTCCCTTTCCTCACTGTAGCCACAGTCTCCTTAACCAATAGTATTTTGGTTTAAAAAGGGAGATTAGAGATAACAACATACCTTAAACTGTTGTCTCCAAAGTCCTTCCCATTCAAGATGATCAAATATGGATTACTGCTCTAAGCAAATAAACTATATCAGAAACAAAGCAGACAATCAATTAAAATAAATGTTTTTCTAAGCTTCATTCCTCCTTTTGAATGATTAGTTTCCTCTCTTCCTGTATGCCCGCGTAGGAATTCTGAGAGATAGATTTTGGAGTCACAATTCAAAGAGAAAAACTGTTTCATATACTGTAAGACTGCAAGGGTGCATGACTTTCACAAGTCATCCAAGAGCACCCTTCTCATGGCATTCAAAGATGAAATTGCTCCCAACCCAGGTCCTTGGTTTGTGCTTGATTTTACAAAACTCATTCCTCAGCAGCAGGAAAAATTAAATCACGGCAGAGCACCATCCCTCTTCAAATCTGCCATTGATTTTTCCATTATTTTAAAAATTGAATTTGGTCTCTTGCTTGGCTTACACTGTAGGATATTTTGGACCTTGCAGCTGTCCCTGGCCTCTCATCCTGTCCACACCTGCTTCCTAACGTCCAGCATAATGATCTCAAGTAGCCAGTCACTGATTTTATCCTAATTTGGAGTCCTTCAACTTTTGTTCTTTCTTCCTAGAAAATCCTAATTCACTGTGACTGGTTCTTCATATGCTAATCTTCTTTCTCAAGATCCTATCTTAAAGAGGCTGTCCTTCATCAACACTCATAAGTAGTCTTAAAATTCTGGTAAGGAGCACATATCATAAAATCTTCCATCTTCCTCCTATTAAGACTGAAATCTAGAGGTGTTACAAAGATTTCAATTGCTGCATATCAGACTGCAGAAATTTTATATTTCAAAACTTACACTCAAACTTATTGAACAAGACTTTGGTTTGATCCCCAGAGTAACACTTTTGGGTGACAGTGGAAATGTTAAGCAGTGGAGCCTAGGGGGAGGTTTCAGGTTACTGGGAATTTGCAAATCAGTTCTTAGAGGAGACCCTGGTTGATCCAGCCAGAGCTTCCAAATATATATATATGTGTGTGTGTGTGTGTGTGTGTGTGTGTGTGTGTGTGTGTGTAAAATATATATTTGGAAATATATTTCATATATAGTTTATATATAACTGTATATATTAATATATTTTACATATATTAATATTTATATTAATGTAACATATTATATGTGTGTTTAACATAATAATCTCAATTATTCAATCACTGATTTCTTCCTAATTTAGAGCATATGTATATATACATATATATGGATGTTTATACATATATGTGCATATATATGGCCTACATATACACATATACATGCCATATACAGATATACACATGTATGTGCATACATCCATAAAAATATATTTGTATATGCATGCATATACCATAAGTATACATATGCACATACAAATGTATGTGTTTATATATATGTATATATATAATTTTATTTGTATGTAATTTGGATAGGTTTTGTTGGGATTTGTAAATTAATATTTCATATTTTTCGAATATTTCACATACTTTGAAAATTTTCACTCAGCTTAGTCCCTTTTATTCCTCTTTTCCCTTTCGCTGTCTATTAGTTTCCTTATTTCCCATAGGTTCTCACCTTCTTTCATGTCATATATATTTTATTGACACCTAACTATACATATTTATGGGTAGAGTAAACGTTCTGTTCATATATGCATTGTCTAATGCTCAAATTAGGGCAACAAGTATATCCATCATTGCTACCATTTATCATTTTTTTACTGACAAGAATATTAACATATATGGAGGGTTGGGCATATGGTTCATATCTTTAGTTCTAGCACTTAGAAGGCAGAAGCATGTGGATGGTTGTTACTTCTATGCCAGCTAGGGCTGCACGTGGGATTCTCTCAAACAACAAAGCAAAACAGACAGCAAAGCATTTTACGGTGAGAGCAAATAAAATATCCCTCACTATCTGCTTTGAGAGATGTGACACGTTGTTCATTTTATTCTTTTCGCTGCATCTTAGCTTTATTGTTTATATTACTGGATGTGCTAAAGGTTCTAAAAGTTGCTAAATACTGAAAATTCATAAGGTCATTAATAATTTGAATTAAATATATTTTCTGTTATCAAAATTTTATTGACAAATTATTTTAAATACTATATTCTGATCACTGTTTCCACTTTCCCAACTTCTCCCAGATGGAAACACTAATAAAACTGGATAATAAAACTGAAAAAATAAGCTATTTATGGAATTCTACTTCTAACTGTAATATTTTGACCATAGTGCTCCTAATCCCATTCTCCTTCTACCCTCTGCTGATTCTTTCATATATTGAAAGAGATTTACTATGATTATTTGTTTAAGAATTATGAATAGCGCTGAAACCTATGAGGTATGGAGTCTTTTTTGTATACAAATTAATTTTTGTTTTTGGCTATAAACCTGATAATGAAAGTGTGGAATCACATAATAGCTATGATATTTTAAAAGGAAATTCCATACTTTTATATCAATAGGATCACACAAATTTTTATCAACTGATAATACTGACTTAGTTTTTCTGTGGTCCATGATAACAGCTCAACTGAATTACATGGGTTATTGATATCTAGGTCTTTCAATATTTGATTTGACTTTTCAAAAATAAATGGTTACTCCTTTGTAAGTTGATTTTACCACATATGAGAGAATTTAGATTGAGGCATTCTATTCTGCTTTCTTGGTATATATGAATTTTACCACAATTTGAAAGTCTATTTTCTGGGGTTGATCAATTTGTACATAGAATTATGAGCTCTCAGTTACAAAATATATTTGTGTGAGTACTTAAAGAAATGTTCCTATTAAAAATTTTAAATAAAATGTTATATTTAAAATTATCAAGAACCATATTTTTTCTGTCATTTTTCTACTTAATTTTCTTGCCCAAATTAAGAATATATTGTATGCAATACAAATATAATATATATGCATATATATGGTAAATTTATCTATTATAATATGTCCATGTCTAAAAATCATTTCATAGTATTATATCATACCGTATTTTCTTTTTTTTTTTTAATTTTTAATTTAAAGCCCAGGCTGGCCTCAAACTCGTGATCCTCCTGCCTCCGCCTCCTTCAGCAAATCCTACCGGCGTGCGCCACCACAACCGGCATACTGTATTTTCTATCACAGGCTCTATTCACTCCTTAAGATTCAGTGTTTAATTTTAGTAATTACAGATTGTTTATATGACCTACAATTTATAATTATGGATATAAGCAACCTTATACATACATATTGACTGAAAATTCTCATTTTTAATACAATATACATTTTCTACATACATAACTTGAATTATTAGGTCAAGATGTGTGAACATTTTGTAGACTTTTGATTCATGTTTGCAACAGATTTGCAGAAGTGGTGAATCAATTTGCATTCCCATGAAGAAGGTGCAAAAGAAATAGCTCACTTTAAGACCACAGCAGTAAGAAAGTTGAGTACAAAACTGGACAACTAAAAATACTTTTTACTAATTAAAGAACTGACTAATATTTTCCTACCCCATCTTAATTCACTTGAACGTTTGTCTTTTGCTCTTGAGCATGTATCATACTCAAGAGCATGTCCAAGGAGGGAACAATAAGATTCTGTCATGTGATCACCTGGAAATGATGGTGATAGTAATCTCAATGGAACATGCCCTCTATTTCCTTTGAGTAAAATACAAAATCATAGATGCTGAAGCAATTTTTAAAGTTAACAGAATACTAGAGGTAATTGATAGTACTCATCACCTATTTATTCTTTGAAGATTTGTTTGTTTGTTTGTTTGTTTTATAGAACACTTCCAAATGTTCTAGAATTTTCTATGACGGTATCAGAAGAACTAAAATCTGAAAGTGTGCATATCAGTCATATTATAATTCAAGATATTTCATGTCTAGTATAATGAATCCAGGTATTTGATCATTCTTTTAGATCTTATATTGCTTTGAGTAGTAGTTGTTTTTCAGCAGATAGTTAAAAAGCCCCATATACTCAGCTTAACTCCACAAATAGCTGATTTTTTTAACAGTCTTATTAATCAGCCTGATCCTGAGTATTTCCATCTGGGTGTAGTCATTGGAGGGGAAAGAATGATCAGAATATATTAGATGAAAAACATTTTACCAATAAAATTTTGAAAACAGAAAAATATTGTTTAATTCAAATTATTAATAACATTATGAATTTTTAGTAGTATGAGACCTTAGGAATCTTCAGCACATTCAGTAATATTAGCAAAATAAAACATTATACAATATTTCACTGAGACTAGGAGCAAAAGTTCCTGAGACACTTTAGAAATCCTGTGGACAGAGAGTATACTGATTGTTACTCCCTGTGTAGCTGAGTAGCTCTGGATTCCCTAGACTGTCATACAGTCTTGGGTTAACATTCTATTAAATAAGAACCTGAATTTGTTGAAACTGTTGCCTTGTCCAAAACTGCTCTTTGTCCAAAATGTAGGAGTGAATAATACAATAAATGATAGGCAGTGGAGACTCAGGAAAAAGACAGTTTGCTCATAATGCTTATATTCATCATGGTTTCAGTATCTTATCCAATGTGATATTTCCTCTAGAAATGTGCTTTCCATCTTTTTTCCATCTTTGTCCTTGTGTGTTTGCAAATTTCCCTTCTCCATCTTATTCCTCTGGCCAACAGCAACTCCCATTTTCCTCTGACCTGTTTTATTCCATCCCTTTTCATGCTAAGCATATGAGTGCTATCTTGGCTTTTAAAATCATCATTCACCATTTTCCATCAGCAAGACAAAAGTTCTCAGGAGGAATTTCTTTCACTGGAAAGTCTGTAGAAATAGATATTAGTTAGAAAATGAGAAAGATGCAAGTGGTTATAGTCATTTAGCAGAGTGACTTCAAGAGTCACATAGCTAAGATATATTTGAAGAGCAAAAGAACTCAAATATATTTAAAGATTTCAGGTATTCAAATATAAGCAACTTCATTTATA
>CABHPP010131400.1:0-41739 GCA_902168425.1 Peromyscus attwateri | reverse complement strand
TGTGTCACTGGGGGTGGACTTTGAAAAGCTCTTGCTAGATCCAGTGTCCCTCTCTCTGCCTGCTGCCTGCAGATCAAGATGTAAAGCTCTCAGCTGATGCTCTAGTACTATGCCTGCCTGAATGCTGCCATGCTCCCCCACCAACCTGGACAATCAACTAACTCTCTGAAACTATAAGCAAGCCCCCAATTAAATGCTTTCTTTTATAAGAGTTGTCTTGGTCATGGTGTCTCTTCACAGCAATAGGACAGTGACTAAGGCAGATGTAGACTTAGATTCTTTTTGTGATTAAAAAATTTCCCTTAAAATTTGAACATTCATATACAAAAATACGTGTGTGTGTGCATGTATATGTATACATATATATGTATATATAAACATAAGTAAGATATGTTGGTATGTCTTGGCTTATATTATATAATACTTGGTGAATGCTTTCAAACTAAAGGCTCCCATCTTTTTCCCAGTTAAGGATAACTTTCTTTCATTTCTTTGGCAATTTTTTTTAATACTCTAACCTCTCAGGAATTCTTGTTACATATAACACTGACATCTGGGTCATTCTCTCTGTATTTCTCATCTTCTTAATCCTTTATCATGTTTGTCTCTTATACTCCCAGTTATGGGAAGACGTCTTGTACCATAATTAAATTATTCTATTTTATTTGAAATCCATTTGGTCTGTACAACATTCATTTCATTTTAAAAGGTATCTGCCATTTTAAAATTGCTAGTAAACATTTTCTGAAGCCATTCCCGCCTTTATGGGACATATTTTATAAATGTGGACTCTTCCTTAATTGTCTTGAGTATGTTTCAGAGAGATCAGGTTGCCTACAATTGTTCTAATAACTGCTATTGAAATAATGGGCCATTCCCTTCCATTAATAGATCAGGTTCCTTTTTGAAGATGGTTGAGTATTTTCACATGTTTTCTGCCTCACCCATGATCATTCTTACAAATAAATTACTTGTCCAGCATTGAGGGATGAGATGTATTCGTCATTTTTTTTTTCATTACTATAATGACAAATGCCCAGGCAGGTTGACATTATAAAGGAGGATGGTCTATATAGCTCAGAGTTCTGGAGAATCAAGAGCATATCATTTGGTTCTGGAAAGGACCTCCTGGCAGATATCAGAATCATGTGCAAGAATGCCAACCAGGGACTTTGCTAGGTCTTCATAGCATAGTGTGGAGTCTGCAAGTGAAATTGCTTCTTACTTGTCAGCTTGCATGGTTGGTTTGTACGAAAAGGGTCTGTGTTCCAGGGCTAGTCAGCATAATTTCATAGTGCCAAATGACCGATCCACCCCATGGCTGTGTCTTCAGGCATTTGTCCCTCAAGCTTTGTCCATACCAAGAGTGAATGAGAGAATGGAGCAGGGAGAAGAAGCCAGTGCAGATGAGCATGAAGATCAGAGGAGACAGGGGACCACGCCTTCAGACAAGAACATACAGACATCTTCACATGAGGAACAAAGCACTCTGCTCCCCACAGAATATTGCCTTTGTCCCAAATGACACCATCTTAGAGAGCTGTGAAAGTGTGAGCCTGGGGCTCTTCACAGAGTCGCAAAACCAGCATCTTTAACTCCTCTGACAGCCACAGTTACTTCAACCGTCCATTCTGTTCCTTCCTAATTGCACACAATTTATCTTACTAAATCAAAAGGGCCACTGGGTAGTGCTACTTAAGTTTTCCCCAAAGAATTATTACTCAGGCAGACCTCTTGATTATGTTTAAAATTAGGGAAACAATTGATTGTAAGTGACTGGTGAATTACAGTTATGTGAGAACATTTGTAGCAAAAGTCTGCCTTTAGGATTTGCGTGTCTGACTTACGCTTGGCTCAGTTTGTGATCACAGACGTTTTCTGAGGCCACACTGTGTGTGATAAGGTGATAGATAACATTGGCTTATTCAAATACAAGCAGAGTGCTAGCAATATACGCAGGGTGTCCTTCCCTCAACACAGGCTTACAGAAGCCTCTGTCACTTGGACACTGAGGAGATAAAGGTAATGAAGTACAGCCTCTGCCCTCAAGTATGATCCTGGAGAAGTTACTTTTCTTCCTTGAGCCTCAGTCTCCATGCCTATAAAGTAAGATTACTAAACCCTGCCTGACTATTCCCAAGTCTCACCTAAGAGCCCAGAAAGGGACAATGAAAAGCACGCTAATAAAAAGTCCCAGGTCTGTTACCATGACAACACGGCCACTCCTTGGTCTGACTCTTACAGCCACAAGGGCTCTTCTCTTTGCGCTGGGCATCTTTGGTCTACCTTCTACCCGAGGATGCGCTCTAGGGAAGCCTCAGTTCCTGCTTCTCTCCTTTCTCACACTCCTGCCCAGCTCTGTCGGGGCTTTCCTCTCCACTGTGACGGTCGGAAAGGAGATCTAAACTCTGAGTCATAGGAGCAAGGAGGGTAGACCTTGTTTGTCTGCTTGCACTGATTTATTTGATTAGTTCCACCCACTCCACGGCAAATGTTTGGAAGAAAGACACTTTAGGGAACACTGTGGTCAGAGTGTTGAGTGTCTCCCAAAGGTCCACATGTTAAAGAACCCCAAGGTGATGACTTCAGGAGACTGGGGAACTTTTGAGAAGATGGAGTCCTGTGGGGAACTCCTTAGATCACTGGAAGGCATGCCCTTGGAGAGTATGGGATCTAGATAACTTCCTTTTCTGTTCTTTCACTTCCTGGTCAAGAAGTGAATAGTTACCCCACTGTGATCACTCAAGGTCCAAAGCAGGGGTCTAACTGATCATGGGCTAAAACCTCTAAGTCCGGGTGAGTCAGAATTAGATTTATCTTTGTAAGTTAATTAGTTCAGGCATTTTGTTTTGGTAACAACAAGCTGGCTAATACAAAGATCCACTCAGGAAATCACCAAATGGATACATTTAGTTAGTGATTGCCTCAAGAGAATTAGATCCACTGGAAGAGATTGGAGCAGAAGCGATCTATTACCTTCCACCAAACCCTCTATCTGTTGGAGGCTCTTGTGTGTACCAGGTGCTTCTGTGGGAAGCACACTGAGTTCTCATAGTTACTGAACTTTGCAGTTGAGAAAAGGCCAGGAGAGGCGCAGCAACCTGTTCCAAGTCCCACAGGTCTGCTTGACTGCATGGTTCAGCTCTGTTTGCTCTGTGCGTGTGCCTTACCACTGTCTCTGGGCTCCTACTTAGTGTACAGAGGAGAACTGCCCACAGGAGCTCAGCTTCTGGAGTGAGAATACTTTCGGCACCCACCATTTTCTTCTGTTTGGGGCCCAGACTTTGAGCCACACGTCAACATCTCTTTACCCCTGGGGCAGTCTGCCCTCAGAGAGGAGGTGGACGTTGGAAAGAGATGAGATTAGAGGCTTAGATTCCTATCCCATTTTCTATTAATTTGCCATGTGGCCTGGGCTAGAACATCCTAACATCATCCTGGTTCCTTCCTGCGGGAGGTGAGAGCATGATTGAATGGGTTTCATGCTCAAGGTGGTGGAGATGCAGGGCAGTCCCAGCACATCATTGCAGCTCTGTGGATTGACATAGTCCTCTGGAGAGGAAGAAGGGACGGACATCATCCTTAGTTCCCTTCTGTCCATTAGCTGGCAAATCCTCAGAACACAAACGCCTTTCTGTGTAGCTGTTAATCCAAACACACTTTGAAAGGAGTGCCTGGTGCCAAAACTTTATATTTATCCCAAGAAAAACTAGAAACTCTTTTTGGATTATCTACACATGACTCATCTGCCTTGCTTCAAATAAATAGCAATTGCATGTATGCAAACCTGTGTGTCGTGCTGCACATAGGTCACACCTCACTCCACAAGTCTGTCTGTGCTTGTTGGGTCTCTGTGTGGCCGCTCTTCCCTGGCAACTTCAGACTGTATCCATGCAGATCCAGGCCTAGATTCTGGCTCTCCAGCTCTGTAGCTCTGGGGAAGATAATTAACTTTCCTTGAGCTTCAGATTGAATATGTGGAAAATGGGGTGAAGTAACAACTAATTTCAAGGTGTTGATCAGGATTAAATAGAATAATTATCCATGTCCCTTTCCTTTCCTGGTATGTTTTGGCACAAAAAACTAACATCTTAAGCCATGTTTAAGGAGATATCTAGAGAAATGAGAAAAATGTGTATAGATTTGCCTCAACTTTTAGCATGCTTTGTCTAGGGATTGCAAAGCCAGAGAGAGAGAAGTGGTCAGGGCAGCGAGCTTCTGTTTGCCTGTGTAGCATGGTTGCAGAGAGCAGCCAGTGAACGAGGAGACAGAGCTCAGTGTCAATGTGACGGGGAGATACGCAAGCACCTCCATTTAAAGCTTGCAGTACACCAGTCCAGTGAATGTGGAGCTGGGCTGCATGTGGCCCTGGGACACCTGTGTGTGTAACTCTGCTCTGGAGGCATCTGTTTCTGCCTTGAAAATCTCCTGCCTGGGAAACAGAACGTTGTAATCTTTTGTCATGGTACCCGGATTTTTCTGGCACAACCACTCTTCCAGACCAATTACTAAAGCACCTGCTGTGCAGAAAATACCATAAAAGAGAATGAATGGAAAACATAACTCAGACGCAAGTGTCCATCTTGAAAGCTGGGGCAGAGAGGGGTAGGGGCAGGGAGAGAAAGGTTGTTGCTGGTAGCCTAGGAGCTCTAAATGGCTTTGACAGGTGGTCAGAGGGGAGCTGGGTACATCCCATGATTAACTCTGTAGGGCTGCTTGTCCCTCATGTATGCACTTACTCTCTGAACTATAGGAATCAGCTTGGAGGGCTTGTAACCTCTGTTTATTTTCTTGATGTACCCACATTCCATAATACTTATCTTCATTTCCTACTATTTATGAGTCTCTGGACTCTGAGAAAATGAGATGCCAATGGAACACAAACAGTTGGAGTCACTTGGGCAGCACAGATAAAGCCCTTGAAGCTGATATTGAGATGTTGTGTCTGAATAAGTCCTGGATTCCCGAGACCTCGGCTGACAGATGACGCCTGGCTACTGATAACTCCCCTCAGGGCTTCCTCTTAGGCTGAAGGGAGAAGCATGGCAGGCTCCCCCTCCTAATCACAGTTGTTTGGAAACAACTAACCAGAAGACCTCACACATTACGGTGTTACCAGGAAGTGGCTAGTGGGCCTTTATCTGTCAAAAGATACAGGGCGTTGATGTATCCAAAAGGCGAAAGGCGATAATCACCATCAGTCTGTTGGAAGGTGTCAGGAATGGGGAGCCCCAAGGAGTGTGGGGCTAAGAATGTCACCCAAATGAGGGCTATTTGATGGCCACTAGACTGAGTTTCACCTGGATAACTTATTTACCCCTCACAGTAACCCAGAGAGAGGAGACATGGTTGTCATCTGGCAGCAAAGGCAGAGACCCGGAGGCACAGAATGTTGCCCATACTCATACTTTTAGTGAATTGTAGGGCTAAGCTTCAAACTCAATTTTTCTATTGTATAAATGTTCTAAATAACCATGTTGTCTCCCTATTTTCGGCTGCTATTCTTCACAAAGACCGTGTTGGGTTCAGACATAAAAGGTTTACTGGGAATGGCTGAGGAATAATTCCTTCAGGAGTGACTGAAACAGAAGCCTAGGTTGAAGGATTTAATTGTGATATGACCCCAATAGCTTTAACAGGTTCCAGCAGCTTGCTTTGGGACAACTTTTGTGGGTTTCCCAAACACTCAGCTATCAAGATACATACCGTAATACAACATAAGTTTTTAAGCTAATCTGAAAAGAATCCATGTTAGCAAATAATAATAATAATAATAATAATAATAATAATAAACTAAAATACTATAAAGACAAAGTCCAGTGCACTATTTGTTCAACTCATTCATGTCTTGATAATCCTGGTTTCATGCCAATCTGTCTTTATAAAACATTTTAATAATTTATCATTAAGGTTTTTGCATGAAAAATTTCAAGCATTCCATTAGAATGTTAGCCATCTTTTCCCTGGGATTTTAGGTGCCCACTTATATTTTGCATCGGAAGAACACACCACTGACCTCACCCTAGTCCTCGGCCTGAGTCTAAGGAGCCCTGGAGCAGGGAGCATCCTGCAGAATTGCCCTGTTCTAAGCAGGGAGGCTGGACTCCTTTATTCTCTATTTTCTAAGATCAGCTGTTGGAGGTCCATGTTCCTGAGGGAAGATGTCAATTCTCGGTTGGGTACAGCCCAGTGCAATGGCCCTGAGGACTCCCATCAGCTGGGGGCTTTGAGAATCACAATGCTATATCCACCACATTCCCCAACAGAATGACCTTGAGTCTAGGAGTTTCCCAGCTACGCCTTGCTCTGAACTGGGGCTCAGAACTCCTGTGGATAGAAACCTACAGAGATTGAAGTGCCTGCAGTATACACAAGTCCTTCATCACATGGTCCTGGCAAGGATGATGCTGAAGTTATAGAAGATTGGGGTTACCATGGGCAGCTCTTCCCCTCTGCAAAGGGCACCGCTGATGAAGCTAGAATCTTCTAGCTTAGCTAAAACATCCAGTTTTCAATAGCACTGAGATTAAAGTGTCTGAATTTAACTGGCCATGTGGTGTATACCTGTCATCCCAACACATGGAAGGCTGAGGTGGGAGGACTAAGAGTTCAAGGCCAGTCTGGGCTACACTGTGAAACCTTCACTCACACAAAATAAATAAGGGAAGACAAACAAAAGTGTCTGAATCCATCAGCCGCAGCCTCCAATTTCACCATACAGATTCCCATGGGTAGCAAACCTTATATATTAGATTTTCTCCATGTTATCTCATAGGGGGCTACATTTCTCTCAAAACTTCTCAGCTCAAACCAAAACCAGCAAGGAGAAGCAGGCCCCAGCTTCCTTCTTGTGTATCAGGGACGGCCGTGAAGTCGCCGTGAAGTCTCCGTGACTGAGCTGTTGGCAACTCCATCAGTGAAGGTGTCAGGTACAAGAGAGGCAGGATCTAAGATCTCATAACTCACAGTTTTGAGGTCTGGGTCGTAGGGACGGACCTCCCTGGGCATTAGAAATAGCCCATCACGTGTCCATAGACACGAGGAATAGATAAACAGTGTAGAGTGGGAATGTGAGCAGTGGGGATGGAGGCAGAGGTCTGGATTCCCTCCGAATAGTGTATGGGATGGTGTAGCTGAAGGGACAGGTTCATCTTCAGCAATCCTCCGCCACATCTGTTACCAAGGGCATGGGCTTCTGAGCCTGACTGCCTTGGTTCCAGTCTCAACTCCTCTTCATGTTAGTGTATTGAGTGTGGATGAGCTTTTAACCGCTGCGTGACTCACTTCTTCAGAGGTAATAACATGGACTACATTGGTCCTTCGACTGAAAGAGTTAGCATGTGAGTTTAGAGCCTTGCCCATGCAAACGCATGTATTTCTTCCAGATGTTTCCCATGACCTATGTGTGCCCCCTGTTTGCCTCGTCCCTTTCTGTCTCTCATTCTTTGTTCTTCCTTCTCTTTTCTTCAGTGGCTGCTCACTCTAAAGTTAAATAATACGTGAAAGTTGACAGACATGTCTTAATGTATGATTTACAACGCAGCATCCTTTGTGTGTAACTTACGGTCAGGTCAGAGAAGTGTTCTATATTCTCCTTCAATTGTTTCCCTTTGCTTGTTTATGACTTGCCAGTGAGATTTTCCCATGGCTGTGTAGCTTCAAATAGAAAACATGGTTCTAAGCTTGACTTCTCTTCTCACTACCTCATCATTACTTCTCAGTCAGTTTTCTCTGGGCCCTAAAGTCACCTCGATTAGACGCCGCATGGCTACATGAGCAAAGAACCACTCAAGCGGAGCAAAGGGTTCCATTTTACAAGAAATCTTTCATTCATTCTGAGGAGACTTCAGTTCTTTTTATAAAATGTTATTTTTTTGCCTAAGGAGCACACCATTTCCACAAATAATGAGACTCATCCAAATGTCACAGGAGACAGGCAAACTCAGGACCGAGAGACAGTAATTATTTTCTCTCCCTTTCGGAACCCAGCTTGGTTCTGAGACTAGCCCTTGCTTTGTGAGTCCTTACAAAACAGACATACTGAACAGGTTCCTTGTGCAGGGCTGCCTTGCATGATTGTCTGTACTGGGGGTTGGCATCACTGCACTGGAACTCTGCCCAAAATAGAGGGCTTTTAAGTGTATCGTGGGGCCATGCTTTGTTATGGAAATACATTTATAAACAAATGTAGCCATTCCCAGATTCCTCTTAGCACCCACCAGACCAGGCAGGTGTGTGTGCCTTAAATTCTTTCCTGTACAGAATCATAGAGCCCTTGGGATCTCTGAGTGTGGGAACTGAAAGGATGTGGGCGGGGGCAGACGGAAGTTTTTTTTTCTCTAGGACACTCAGTTCCCTTCAATAGTGAGTTTAAGACACCGTACCATTATTGAATGTGGAGCTTGGCCTTCCTTTTCCTCCTCATGTCTGAGGAGAGCACATTTGCCTACTACTGTAAGGGTAAAAACTTACAGTTTATTTTCGTTCATGGAAACCAACATTCTTTTCTAAATCTGGGTTGTTTTGTATGTCCATTGGTAAGTGAACTTTCATAAAGGCTCTCGTATCTCAGATAGGGAATCTAGCAAACTGGTAGCTTTGGAAGATTCAGCAATGTTCCCTATAGTTACTATCAGTGAGACAGGCTGCCGGCACGTTCTTAAAATAGCCACCCCAAGTCTCTTGCTTAGCTAGTAGTTGCTCTGTTACCAAGCTCTGGAGAGAAACGCATACTTGATGGGTTGTGTTTGACTTCTGTGAATCCTTCTTAAAAGGCAGGGAACCATTTTATTCCTCTATAGTCGGTACTCTGAGACTGTAGGTTCTGCACCCACAGATTCAACCAACCATATAGCAAACATACACACACACACACACACACACACACACACACACACACACACACACACACATATGTATATTGCTTCTGGCTGGGTGTGGTGGTACAAGAGTGTCCTCATAGTACTCAGGATAGGGGCAGAGTGATTGCTTCAAGTTGGAGGCCAGCCTGGTATACAAAGGGATTTCCACATTAGCCAGAATTACAGAGTGAAATGCAAACAAACAAATAAACAAAGAATCAAATCAAACTAAAACAAAGGCAAAATCTGAAAATATTTGCTTCTGTACTGAACATGATTTTCATGGTATTTATGTTTATAGGTATTAAAGGTAATACAGAGGTAATTTAAAGTAGATGTGAGTACGCACATAACTTTAATGAATGTCTGTATCGTTTTATTTGACAGACAGGAGCATCTGTGGATCTTGGTGTCGGTGGGGGTTCCTGAGGGATCAGGGCACTTAGACTTAAAACCTGGCTGATAGTAACTATCTAGGATGGTGAGATAACCTTGCAAATGGAAGCCGCATATTGAAAGTGATAGAGGAGAAAGTTAAGAGCCTGGATCCCTGAGGGCACCATGGCTCCACCATGCTAGCACTCAGCTGCCTCCCTCTGGACTCTGTTTATGGTTATTCTACTATTTTATCAGTGTGTTTTAGTTCAACAACAATAACACCCTAATTCTAACAAATACGCTGTTCTTTGGCCATACCTGCAGAGGTCTGGCTCTTGCCTTGCTTAGGCAGATAGATCCCTTTGACTCCAAGGCTGTATTGAAATTGTCATCAGGGCTTATCTTCCTGTAGGGCAGCTGTCCAAGCATATCAGGCATTCCAGGCAGGGTATGGCATTGGTAAATCACAGGTCATCAGCTTGGTGCAAAGTTCCAGTCGGCAGAGTTTAAGAGCAGGGCTGGTGATGCTTCTGCAAGGTCCAGGAGAACCCTAAAGTTTGCTTTGAGCCCCCATTTGTCTCTACCTAGCTTCCTGGATAATGGATGCAGAGAGCCTTGGCTCCTCCCTCTGCTGTAAATATTCTAGCTATGAGAAGCATTCCCACATTTTTCTTTCGGTTATCATCCGACTCTTATGACTATTAGAATTTTCTGTAGTGAAAAACAAATAGAAGATTAGGATGAAGCCAGGTCTGCTACAAATGAAACGAAGATTTTTTTTTCCCTCTTCCCTTGAATGTTTTTCTAGTGACTCCTTCTGGAATGTTATTTTGAACTTGCAAAGGTTCTTTAAAAAAAAAAAAAAAAAAAACTCTTGTGTATTTCTTTTAAGCATCCCTTGAGAAAGTCAGATTTAAACTTAGCAAACACATTGGCTTTTTAAAAGCACTTTCTTAAAATAGTGGCTGTCAATCTTGGTGGGAAATCTTTAGGTGCCCCGAATGGCCAGAAATAGAAATGTTAATGGAAATGCCATTTGTAAAGATGCTGGTAAGGGACCCAATCAGAAAAGACAGGAAGCTACACTACAAGCTCTTCCAGGGTCATTCTGACTTCAGGAGCCCCAGACAGAAGGGAAAAAAAAGCCAGCAGAAGAGAATAAGGAAGCAGAGGATTCTAATACTGTTTAAGCAGGCAAGCTCCTCCACATGTGTGCTAACTCATGACTGAAGGCATGACTACTTTCCAGCCCTTAATGGAACAGCCTCATCCTTCAAAGATTCCAAACGGCATTAAATGAAGCACCCTGGTAGAGTCTTGAGGTTTGGCTTGAGTTTTACTGTTACGTCGCTCTTCCTTTTCACAAGCAGACGTGATCCAAGTTTGCATATAAGTCGGTAAGGCCATCCTATACATAAGGGACAGGGACCACCTGGCTTGGTGGTCCAGAGGTTGGAGTGGGGCCATTGGTGGGACCAGCCAGACAGCACTGGCCAGAGGTGTCAGTTCCGCTCACAGGGGTGTCCTGCTGTTAGTGAGGTAAAGATTGGGTTCAAGACTTCCCCCCACAGTGGAGAAGTTCCTTTTACCCTACCAGCAGTGGTCCTTCAAGCTGGAGCAGAACCCTGGCTTCTAGAGGCAGCCCCAGTCCTCAGGTAGGACTGATGGCTAGAGAGCCGTCATGGGACTCAGCTGAAACCTTCTACCTGAAGGAAAAGATGGAGCTGGCTCTGCTTTCTACCTGATGACGTTGTGGATGTTAACAGGGAGGGCCAGGAGATGCGGAGACCCATCTTTAGGACAGAGAAGAGCCCAAGCTGGCTCTCCCTCTATAACCAGCAGCTGCTGGTTTGGGTAACCTTAGTACTCAAGGTTAGTATTTCAGGAAGGACAGGGCTGCATTGACAAATCTCAAGGCAGACACAGGGCAGTGGTGGTGCACACCTTTAATCCCAGCACTTGGAAGGCAGAGGCAGGCAGATCTTTGGGTTCAAGGCCAGCCTGGTCTACAAAGTGAGTTCCAGGACAGCCAGGGCTACACAGAGAAACCTTGTGTCAAAAACATTGAAAAAAAAAAAGAATTGCTGTAGGCAAGTCCACACACACACACACACACACACACACACACACACACACACACACGTACACTTGGCTGGAAAAATCTAGAGCCAGCTGATGAACTGCAAAATAGCTTCCTGCCCTGCCGATAGCTTCTTTCCTAAGGTGAGTCTGGAAATAGCTTCAAGGTCTCCACCTGAAGCAGACCGCTGCTGTTCTCTGCAAGTGTTCTGCCTGGCAGTTGTGGCTTATGATATGACTGTGGCTCTTTGTTCCGCACATATTTCTTGAGTGTATGTCCTGAGTGAGGTTTCTGGGGCAGCTGATGGAGAAGGAAGGCACACTCTCACCCTTGTGGAATGTTTTAATTGACAAAAATTATACACGTGGCATTTTGAAATACTTGTACATGTAGAAAGGCTTAATCCCTCTCACAGCATGCTTTGGTTTTTGTGGAGAGCACATTGTAAACCTATGCTCAATGATCTTAGGGACAACGCGCCGTTCTCTATCTTGTGTACAATAAACGTCTTGGACTTATTCTTCCCACAGTTTTCTTCCCTTTCACTGACATCTCCCCAAATCTCTTGACACCAGCCCCAGCTTCCCACCATTCACTGTTTCTATGAGTCTGACACCTGTAGATTCCACATAGCCATGGGCTCATGCGGGATTTGTTTTGTCGAATCAGGTTGACTTCATTTAACTGGGGTCTCCAGGTTCATCCACATGGTTGCACATGAAAGGATTTCTTTCTCTTTAAAGGTTTTCTTATCTGGGTTCAGTTCAGGGGGAACCAGCGGAGGCAGGGGCCTGGACGTATCATGTCTACATTCAACCTTTCCAAGGCCTGTTTGGGGAAACCCAGGAAATATGAGCGCTTAAAGCCTAGATAGAATGAAACTTTAAAAAGTATCAACTTTTTTGTTTCATAACTTTCATCTGTGGGTAGCCATGCACGTGTGCAGCGACATGCCTGTGGAGGTCAGAAACCAACTTTCAGGAGTTCTCTCCTCCCACTCTGTGGGTCCTGAGGGTGTGATGCAGGTCATCCGCCGCAGCAGCTGCCAGTGCCCTTACCCCCTGAACCATCCTGCCTGCCCTCTGTTTCACAGCTTCTAATGAATGCACAGTGTGGATACAAGGGGTCTTCCATATGCACTGAGTTAGGGGCATTTGTCCCTCAATCTCCTCGCATGCATTTCAGGTCCTTCTTGATCCGTGGCGCATAGGACCCACTTGAGATGCCATCTAGCCAGCTGCCATTTGGTCCCACCAGACACTCTGTCCCTGGTTGAGATTGTTCAGCAGCTCCCACGCCTCTGTCTCACTTCCCCTGAGAAACAGGAGAGATAAGGCAGGCTTTCGTTGCATTTGCTTGGCTCGGAGTGGACTGCACAACACCATTTGGGAGCCTACTTCTGCTATCACTGTCAAGGGTGTCAGCTGTCCAGAAAACTGAGAGCAGAAAATAACATTGAGATTAGCTAAATGCACAGGGCCACCGTGAACCCTGCTAGGGAGAGTGGGTGAGAGGATGCAACACCCTCTGCTCTCCTGCAGTATCCAGAAATCCACCCTGTTCTGTACTTGTTTCTCTTGGGTGTGGCCAGTACGAAGCCAGAAGGACCTACAGGTTTATTCTGAGTCCACATTCAGAGAGTTTGACTACTTTTCTCTTTTCCTTATTTCTCATAAAGGAGATAAATCTTGTTGTGTGCTAATGAGCCCCAGAGAGGGACAACAATATGTATTTTAGAAACTTTGTGCCGCACATACGTACCCTGATGCCCCTCCTTGAGTAAGTAGCCCTTCCCAAGGTCACTCCTCGGTGGATCACATGTTCATCTTTGTTTGCAATCTTACTTTCAGAACCGCTGGCACCTTTTGATTTTTTTTCTTTTCCTGGAAGTTCGGACCCCATATATTGGCAGACTCTGTCCCCCTATTCCATTCACCGTGATCTCCCTAACATCTTTACTTATTTCCCACCACAAACTCCTGCTGTCCAGTGTGCTACTCACTGGACCTGTGAGCTGCTGAGCACTGATAATGACCAGTGCCATGCAAGCAAGGGAGTGAAATCTGAAAGGTATTAAACTGCAGTCCATATAAATGTTCAAACCAAAAGTCTGCAAAGCATCATCCTGCCAAATGACTTGATCATTTGAGAGGTGTTTGCCTATTTAACACCCAAACTCAGAAATGCTGAATGTTAAGAGTTTGTTTTTAAATTTGTAGTGTGTGTGCACACACATATGTATGCCTGTGAGGACCAGAGGTCAACCTTGGTTGTCATCCTCAGATTCATCACTGTATCTTTTGAGACAGGGCCTCTCACTGGGACCTCCTCTCCAGTTAGGCTAGGATGGGTGTGGCCAGTGAACCCCAAGGCGATCCATCTCTGCCTTCTCAATGCTTGGATTTATAAGAGTGCCCTCACATCACCACACCCAGCTTTTTATGTGGTGCTGGGGTCCAGCCAGACACCTCATGCTTGTACAACGACACTTTCCTGACTGAGCTTTCTCACCATCCAAATCTCAAGGATTGTTAAGGCTCAGTATGGAAAAAAAATGTAAGCAGTCTCCTTAATGTTTATGCTCATCCTGTTAATGGTGTTGACATCACCACATCTTGGGTAAGTTTAGTTGTATAAAACATTTGAATAAATTAATTTCACCCTTTCTCTTACTACAATGCAGAAGAATTAAAAACTTCTTTTGGAATCGTGGCTCTGTATATTTACCTTCTCAACATTGAACTGTATATTTTAATGAATCCTATATTACGTATTATAAATAGTCTGTATTTGCTTTCATTCTGGATGGTCTGCAAAGGTTTTCTATTTTCTTTTCTCTTCTTCTTCCACTTTTTGCCCTGCCCCAAGATGGTCTTGCTGGAATATTTCTAGAACCTTCCAGTTATCTTGCCCCAGCCTCCTGGGTGCTAATATTTTCTTTAAAAATAGTTTTATTTTTTTATGAGAGTGTTTTAATTGCATGTATCTGTGAACCACATGGGTGTGTGCAGAGGAAACCACATCCCCCAATACTGAAATTACAGACAGTTGTGAGCTGCCATGTGGGTGCTGGGAATCCAACCCCATTCCTCTGGAAGAGCACCCAGTGCTCTTAACTGCTGAACCATCTCTCCAGTTCCCAAAATATTATTATCTTAATAACTCTGGGATATCTTCCTAAAACTTTTTTTAAATTTATTTATTTTTATTTTGTGTGCATTGATGTTTTGCCTGCATGTATGTCTGTGAGAGGGTGTTGGATCCTGAAGTTACAGACAATTGTGAGCTTCCATGTGGGTGCTGGGAATTGACCCTGAGTCCTCTGGAAGAGCAGTCAGTGCTCTTAACTGCTGAGCCATCTCTCAAGCCCCCCTAAAAACTTATTTTGAAGAAGTAAAACATCCTCTTAGGATACCCAGTGGAGAAAATAGAAGGGTATTGTCTCAAAAAGTGAACCAATATTGATCAGAACCGGACAGAGGTGTAATGGATGAATAATGGGGCTTTCTTTAGTATTTTGTTTGAACCTTTCACCTTACTAGCTATCTGAGGCTAAGGACTTGACTCTCAGGATCCATTCCATGGACAGATGTCTATTTTCCAAATTAAAGTTACAGAAGCATAGCAAAAGTACCTCGTGGGCTGCCACTCAAAGAGATTTCCCCTGAGTAAATGGCAATGGCCTCTGTGTCACCCAGAGCCCAGAGAAGCTGTGTATTCATCCTGCCCATTTGCTGTGTGGAAAGACACTGCGCTGATCTTGTTTTATTTCTAGGTTTTCATTAACTTTTAAAAAAAACCTATTTGGGATAACTAAGACGTGAGAATAAGATATAATAATCTACAGATAGTAGCCACTAGAAGCTGACTGGACTAAGGCAGACTTGGTCATCATTTGCTCAAAATCCCTCATGGTACATGATAAGCCAGGAACTGACACTTTCTGGGTATGAATAGAGCTCCAAGACTTATAAAAACCTACCCCACACCTTCATATTTACCTCTCATTCATTCTGAATGTCTTCCACATGCAAATAGTATTACAACCCTCGGGACTACACAACTACCTCTATACACTACTACTGCAGTGAGGAAGAGCCTTTCCGTTTTCCGTTGCTATCATATAACACCAGAGACCCACAGTTTATAAAGTGAAGAGGGTTATATTGCCACGTTCTGAGGATTAAGACAGCTAATATCTGGTGGCTATGTATGAGGAAGGCCCTGGGCTGCTTCAATTCATGGTAGAAAGTAGAAGGAAATTGGCAGGGTGAGGTGGTATGCATTTGCAATCCAGAACCAGGGAGGCTGAGGCCAGAACATCCTAAGCCTGGGGCCAGCCTGAGCTACAGAGTGAGACTTGCCTCAATGAAACAAGCAAACATACAAAAACAGAAATGGAACTGTGCAGACAGAGCGTGCAAAACTCGGGGTTGTCTTTGCTTGTGACCCAGTTCTTTGAAAACTCACAAAAGACAGGCACTGGTCCACTCATGGACCCTGCTACTGTGACAAAGAACTTCCTCCAAGGCTCACCTCTCAACACTGCTGCCTTGAGGAGTTAGGTTTCTGACACAGGAACTTTGGGGAAACGTACCCTGACCATAGGGAAAAGCAAGTTCCTACAGAGTGACCAAGAAATCACACCTCTTTTTTCAAAGGAACTAGAAGCCACATTAATTTGCATTTGTGTAGAGCATTTTTTTTGGTTATTGTCATTTTCCTTTGAACAGAGAACAGCAGATGCTGACTAAGAGTGAGTGACTCACCTGGAATGAGCTAGAAGTCAGTTGGCCAGGAGCTACTAGAAGCTGCCAGGAGATATATACATTAGGCTTTTCCATGCCCACATCATAAAATGAGTCCCAGAAGCTCAGCTTGTTCTGTGTTCCCCCTAAGAAGCAGAACATTTTTTCCCTCTTGTGAAATCTTTTGCAAAACCCCAAATATGAAACTCAAGAGTGGAGCTGTGCTATGCAGCAACTGAAGTCCTAGATCCTGCAGCCAGCCCTCCCTCCCTCCAGCTCTGGACCCTGAAGCCAGCCCTCCCTCCCTCCAGCCCTGGGTTCTGAGGCTAGCCCTACCCCCTCCAGCCTTAGACCCTGCAGCCAGCCTTCCCTCCAGCCCTGGACCCTGCAGCCAGCCCTCCCTCTAGCTCTAGACCCTGCAGCCAGCCCTCCCTCCAGCCCTGGACCCAGCAGCTAGCCCTCCCTCTGTACTCTTGATATTACTATAGTTAATGTCAGAGTCTGCATCCCTGGCAGCCCTAACAGGCCAACCTCAGCATCCATCCTCCATAAACCAATCTAGAGAGCAAAATTAATAGTGGAAGACAGAAAAAGGAGATGTATTCAGTATAGCTCGGTAGCAGCAGGGACAAAGATATTCAGAGGCACCTTCCATTCTCCCCATCTGCCTTTGGGATCCTGACATCAGAGCAGAGTTGAAATATAAAGCAAAGTCTGGGGAGATGGTTCAGTGGGTAATAATGTTTGCTGTGCAAGCCGGAGGACCTGAATTACATGCCAGGAACTTATGTAAACAGCCGGATGCAATGGTTCCTACCTGGAAATCCCAAAGCTCTTATAGGAGACAGAAGGGAGAGACAAGAGAATTGGCTAGAAGCTCCTGGGCCAGTTCTGGAGCAAGCTGTGTTGCTGAAGAAACAAGAGAGACACTGCCTTAACTGGTGGAAGGTAAGAACTGACTCCTGGAATTTGTCCTCTGACCTCCGCATGCTCACCATGACACACACAGCCACACAAAATTAATTACTTCATTGAAATAGAAAGCAAGGGACATGCTTAATAGAGCAGTTGTGATCGAAGTGTGGGCTTGCTCATCATTGGCCCATCACTGCGTTGGCAATGGCCTTCCCTGTAAGACGGCCTAACAAATCGTTCACAGTGTGACAAGCTGTCCCTCTAGCTGGCGCCAGGCATCATCCTTTCCCTTCTCCCGTGAGGAAGTTCCTGGTGGAAGTTCCGGTTACATGGGGGCTTCATTTCAACAGGCCATGTAACCAGAGTCAGGGACACAGTGTCAAGAGTATTAGAATAGCCTCCTTGCTCCCAGGCCTGTCCATCATACTGAGAACCTGTGGAGTGTCAGGGTCCTCAGAAGCACTTGGAATGTAGTGGCCAGGAGAGGGAGGCTTTAGATTGGCAAAACTGTCCCACAGCTGGAGGGCAAGTCGAGGCACCGCAGGAGAGACAGGTAGGGTTAAAAGAGGGCATTTGCCCTTGATTTGACCTGTCACATGCTCCCAAAGTGAGGCTGTCCCAAGGTCTGAGGTAGGTTTATAAGAGATAAACAAGCCCAAAGGTTGGAAGTTGAGTTCTGTTATAGCTGAACGGCTGAGCAAAGTCTTTTATTTAGATAGCTCTTGCCTTTTTCCTTTCTCTTTCTAAAAACAACATCGACGTTTCTATATTACCTTACAATTTATAAAGCCCACACTCACTCCCTGTCTTCTGCTTTTGTGGATTTGTATATACTGACTTTTCATGGCACTGGATAATTTATACTTAGCATGAAATTTAATTCATCCAACTTCTAAATAATTATATTTCTTTATATAATGCATTGAGTGGGTTTTTTTTTAAATGCCTGTAGAAAACCCAAGCTTGAGTTTCTGCTATATTATCCCTCTCTCTGCTCTCTCCCTTTCAACCATCAAACCTTCCTTCTATGGGGACTCTCAAATGCATACAAAGATTGAGGGAATAATACAGTGAACAACCAGACCCTCATCACAGAGTCACTGTGACCAATCTGTGTCATTTACATTCCCCTCCAGCCACCCCCATTATTTTATAGCACATTTCAGTCTTGTATTTTTGTTTTGTTTTGTTTTGTTTTTTCGAGACAGGGTTTCTCTGTGTAGCTTTGCGCCTTTCCTGGAACTCGCTTTGTAGACCAGGCTTGGCCTCGAACTCACAGAGATCCGCCTGCCTCTGCCTCCCGAGTGCTGGGATTAAAGGCGTGCGCCAACACCGCCCGGCCAGTCTTGTATTTTATCTATGCTACAGCAGATATGTTCTTAAATGTTTTCTGTGAACAACTGACTGGTAGACATTCAATCATCTGTCCTATGGTAAGATTCCTAGGAGCTGCCAGCTCAGCTGAACAGGGCACAGCCCTGTTTTCTATATGCTTCCATTGAAAATATCTCATCACATAATGCTGATCCATTAATGCAGACTTCCATTCACAGGCACCAGGCCTGTCACTAATGCCCGAGTGAAGTTTCTCTGTGAGTCAGATCAACACCTCCTTGTGTAGAGGAACACTGAGATGGGTCTTCAGAATATTTAGGGAGTGTTGTAAAGATCAAAATCCACACCAAAAAGCCTTCCAAAGAGCTAGGAGACAGTTCAGCGGCTGAAGCATTTGTCTCCTAAGGTCCAGGACCCGAGTTTGTATCCCAATGATCTGTGTAAAGTTCTGACTAGGAGGTGATTGCTAGAATAGGAGCCAGAGACAGAGGACTCACTAGGTTCTAGGACAGTGGTTCTCAACCTTCCTAAGGCTGTGACCCTTTAATACAGTTCCTCATGTTCTGGTGATCCCCTTCAACCATAAAATTATTTTGTTGCTATTTCATAACTGTACTTTTGCTACTGTTACAAATCGTAATGTAAATATCTGATATGTAGGATGTCTGATATGTGACTCCAAGGGGGTCATGACCACACAGGTTGAGAACCACTGCTCTGAAGGCTCCTGCTGACCCTCATCTGGCCTGACATACACAGCAGCAGATAGCAAATAGTAGCTGGCCCCTAACAAGGGGCAAGTAGAGGATCCATACTTGAGGTTGTTCTCTGACGTCCACACAAACATCATAGCTGTGGCCGCCATACACATGCATACACATAGACACAGGAACATATATTTATATGCACACAGGGGAGATTTCTAAAAAGCACGAAAATGCAAATGCCACAACACTAAATAGATGGTGAAAAGGGATACTTGTTCACTGTCCCTTTATGTGACCTTCTTCAATACCAGCTGGGAACATGCACACTGAATGATTTTTTTTCTGTTTTCTGCTACTTTACATGTTCAGTCATGATCAAGAACTCACTGGAAGTTCTGCTTTGCCTGCTGTAAATCAGTATAGTGAGTAGGAGAATTTACAAACACAGAATCTATGAAAAGTAGGGGTTCACTGTGTTTCAGTAACGTTTCTGAAAAATAAGAGTTCCTTGTAAAGATAAGAATTACTTGTCAAAGGCTACCTTGAAGGACCAAGATGCATTTGGGTCTTAAATGTGCCCCAATGAATTAATGCTGCTGATATGGTCCCCGGGTGGTGGTGTTATTGGAAGTAACAGAACCTTTAGACTTCTGGTGGGGCCTAGTGAAAGCAAGTGAAGTCATCCAATGCACGTCCTTGAAGGACTATTAAGACTCCATCTCGCTATTTCCCTCTGCTTCTTGGCCACGAAGTCAATGGTCCTACTTCATCTGCTCCCTGTCCTCCATGATGCTGATGCACTGTGCTACAGCTGGACCAAAAAGCTATAGGATGGAACCTTTGAAACTGTGGGCCCCAATGAACCTGTCTCCTCTTCCTCCTCCTCCTCCTCCTCCTCCTCTTCCTCCTTCTTCCTTTTTATTTTTTGACTTTGTTTTTCAAGACAGTGTTTCTCTGTGTAGAGGCTCTAGGCCCTGACTGTCCTGAAGCTAGTAGACCAGGTTGGCCTTGAACTCACAGAGATCTGCCTGCCTCTGCCTCCAGGGTGCTATGATTAAAGGCATGAGCCACCACACCCAGCTTAACCTTTTTTTCCTTTGAAGCTGCTGATTCTGTCAGGCATTTTGTCTCAGCAATGGAAAGCTAGCTGACACATCACTGTTTCGTGTTTTATCAAAACAGAAGAGTCTTAGTGGTTAAGTACTTAAAAAGGATTCAGTTATCCAGCCTGCATTCCCATTTACCTGATTGTGCTGAAAAAAAATTTTTTTAGATAGCTTTTTAAAATATTTGAATTGCCTCTTGAAGTCTCTCTCTCTCTCAACTTTTGTCAACTGTCTCAACGTTTCTTCTATCCTGGCAATACTTCAGCATGTTTCGTAGACAGTCGGCCAGCACTGACTCTCTGAGCATTGCTCTCCACCCACTGCTCCGGTGGGGGCAGCCTGGCCAGTCTGTAACCAGTGAGCTCCATGTAGCTCCCTGCATCTGCAGTGTGTTTAGCAGGAATTCTTCCACGTTGTTTTCGTGAGCACAGTACTCTTCCCTGCTTTGCAAAGCTAATGCAGATTTTCTGCTCTATTTTGTGTGTGTGTGTGTGTGTGTGTGTGTGTGACAGAGAGAGAGAATGGCAGTTCTATGGACCTTTGGAAAGGGAAGGGGATTAAAAACATGTGCTTAACCAGCCATGCTAAACTAAAAAGATTTACTCTTAAAAGATTTATAGTACTCTTTATTTTACAACCGGTTAAGTAAGCTTATAAATTTAAAAGAGAACAAAGAAATACCCACTATCTAGAGGACAACTCAGCCTCCTCATTTCTTAGATGCAACAGAGAACCCATTAATTAAATTTTTTTTTTCTACCAAGATTTGTTGAATATCTACCATGTGCCAGGCTTCTATGTTAAAAGCCAGAGGTATAAGATTGAATGGGGCAGTCTCTGTCCCCATGTCTCTCACAACCTATACCACAAGACCCATATACACAGCTCCTGGGGGACAATGGGACCTGTGGTAGGCCAACATTAACAGCAGAGGATGCTGGGAGCTGGAGATTCCAGTGGCAGAGGATGTTAGGAGCAGAGGACTCTGGGAGCCAAAAATTTTAGTAGACAGAGGGCTTTGAGAACAGAAGATTTTAGTAGCTGAAGATTCTGAGAGGATTCCAGGAGCAGGAGAAAGTGATTCCTCTTGCCCAGAGCTCCTGCCATGAGAAAGCTTTGAGAGGACGGCGCTGTCAGAGGGTAGACCGGCGTTCAGTGCGAAGAACGCACTGCCTGTACTTGGCAGCTAATAGGTAATCCGGGACTTCTGGACCACAAAGAAATGAGGCTGAGAAGCAAGCTTGGGTGAGATTACAAAGGTCTTTAATGTGAAGACCAGGGACTTCATGTCTCAGGCAGTAGAAATCCATGGGTTTATTTATTTATTTAAAAAAAAATTATTGTGGCATGATTGAAAGTTCAATGAAATAAAAAACAGCAACCCAATGAATCATTCTTCAAAGATAAAAACAAGATAACAAAAATGACTAGATCTCCACTAACTCAAAATCTAACAAAATTCATAAGTGATCCAGATATACAAGTAACAGTATATGAAATATCCCCTTTTATTAAGATAAAGAAGAAAGCACAAATAATTTTTACCAAAGTTCAATCCGCAGGCTCCCACTTCTTAACCAGCCCTTTCATCGAGTGGAAGAAACAGCTTCTCAGAGTCATAGTTTGATGGCGGAGAGTGCTCCTGGTCACACAAGTAGCCAGGGCACAGACTGCGTGTGCTCCCCTTTCCCTGCTTAGTGAACGTCTGGGGTTTCCTCCAGCTCTGTGGAAGGCAGCGTTCCCATCACAGGAGTCCCACGACAACACGCGTCTCTCTATTGATCGCTGTCCTCGAAGTGTACAAACGAGCGTGGTTTCTAGTCCACCTGTGTCCTCGTTCAAGTGTGTTCTCTATATTTTTAAATTTTTACTTTTCATTCTGTTGGGAAAGGTGTTTATTTAACTCTTTACATACTACCCCACCCCAAAGTTCTGGAGCACCCTAGACTTCACAGTATCTTCACAATTTCAGACATACTGATAATACTGTTCAGACTTGAGGCTGTCTACCAATAGTCTAGAATGATCCCCGGGTGAATGTATGAATCTTTAGGAGTGATGGAGAATATCTCTGATGGCACTTTCAGAGGCCTAGGATATTATTTCTTCACAGCCACATCTGGATGCATCTTCCATCCACACTTTTTCAGATACTTCCCTCAGACACCCCTGGGAGTCCAGCAACTCCCTAATGACCCAGGGCACACCCCCCAAAGCCCATTTAACCTGTCCTCGATAGCCATTTGCAGCAGCGTTTTGTAAACATCAGAGAACTCTTTCTACTTCTGTCTGCTGGCTTTCATTGAGGTGTTGGAATCAGATATATCAGATGTGGGTGGGAGAGGTGCTTAGAGACAACTTGTGAGTCTTCACATTATACCTTAGCATCAAAATCTTTTATTTAAACCCAACCACATCTTAAACTCAAAAATTTAAATGGTGCAGACTCGTTAATTGCTTTATAGAAAATGGAGAAAAGTGGAACTCTCAGGGGTTCACAGAACACCCTGAGAAAGCCTTTGGACTCTGCACAACATGGTTTAAACACAAGCAGTGTTCTGAAGAGAGATACCTCAGTGGATTAAGACACTTAAGTCCAATCCCTGGGACTCACATGGTGAAAGGAGGTGCCCTTTGACCTCCACATGTGTACTGTAGCATATGTATACCCTCATTCCCAATAAATAAATTAAAAGTCATAAAAATTTAAACCAATAGATGATTGAACATCTTCCTTTCTTAAGAACTGAAATTAAAGTTCAGACATGTGAGCCATTGCTCAAGGTAACACCATTAGAAAAGAAATCGGCGTTCATTTGGTTTTCTACCAAAGCCATAGGTACGTCCACAGAGCCCACTTCTTCCCTAGTAGGTCTCCAAAGTGTCCTGCTGATGTGGAGTAGTGGGTTTTTGTCTTGAAGACTCATAGACTTGGTGATAAGCCTTTGTCTTAGTTACTTCTCCTGTTACTGCAATAAATAATTGATGAAAACAGCTTAAGGGAGAAAGGATTCATTTTGTCTTGTAGCCTGAAAAAAAATTACAGGCAAGAGTTGGAGGTAGCTAGTCACAATGAACCAGCAGCCATTAAAAAAAAAAAAAAAGAGGACAATGAATGCTTGTGCCCAGCCCAGTTTCTCCTTTACATACAGTCATGAGCCCAACCTAGGGAATGGCAACACCCATAGTGGGCAGATTTTCCCATCTGAATGAACATAATCATGATAATCTCCCACAGCATGCTTAAAAGCCAATGTCCCAGGTGATTCTGGATCTCATCAAATTGACAATTGAAATTAACCATCACAGCCTACTTATGTGGTTTTCTATTTATTTCCCTTCTGTACAGGTTGCAAATTCAGCTCCTATATCACAAGTTTGTTTTTGCGTATTTTGTACTCCAAATGATGAAATCTGGTTCCAGAGTACCCATTCTTCACTGTGATTTTAGACTTCAGCCTGCTTTACCGAGGAGGATTTCCTCCTGAAATCACAACTATAGTTCACTATCTTATGAATGTATCATTCTGTCTGCCAAGACTGGCATTCTGTCTTGTTTGAGGTTGACTCTGGATAATATGATTAAAATTTCTCCAAACTGGGGCTTTTTTCTTAAAGGATGTTCTATGAAGTATAAGACTAAGGCAAGAGGTATACATGAAGACTCCTCTGCACAAATGAGAGTGTCCTGGTCACCCTAGATCTGAGATAAAGTTGATAAAGGGGTATGCTGTAGCAGGCACACCACAGGCACAATTCTGTAGCAGTTAAGTTAATTGAAGGTGGAGAGTGTGAGATGGAGTGACTGGCTGATTCACAATCCAAATAAAGAGCATTTTTGAAGGGTTGATTGGTATCCAGAACTCACAGCCATTGATAGCTCAAGTGAACTGAGACTAGGAAGGACGAGAAAAGAGGAAGACCTCCGAGCAGAGCTGGTTATAGGGGGCAGAGTCCAGGAAGGGAATCTAGTTTCTGAGACCCCGGGAGTGGCCTGTGCAAAGGAATGTCTGTGAGAAATTCTAGCAGGCTAATCCCGCAATTCCTAAGACAATGATGAGAGACTGGCCCTTGGATAATCCTAGGAGACATGCATATATGTGATACAACAAAGATGGGCTCTGGAATGTTTTGATGAAAGAGGGGGATGCTGGCATATGACACTGGGGTCAGAAAGGGCAGCTGTTCACATTCCCAGCTGGAGCTGTATCCAACCGGATGGATGAACCTTGTCATGTCTGCCCACAGCTCAGCTGCACCCCTGATCCAGGCCTGTCACTGACAGGTCTGCCGTCCTTTGTTATGAAGCTTTACTTCCAGAGAGGCCATTGTTACTGCCTGAGATGTCATCACACATACATAGCTCTCTCCCCTTTCCCAGGAAAGGAAACCTTATACCTCAAGGGAGTTGATATTAGGAATTGAAAAGGCAATTTGGGCCCACACAGGCTAAACCCAGTGTGAAAACCTTCTGTTTATGAACTATTCACGACCAGGACTGATGTCTGTTGAGATTACATGTGTGCTGTGCTGGCTGATCCCAGGTGGCATTTGTGAAGTTAAGATGGCTGACAACCTGAGCTCAGCTGGGTCTGTCCTCAGCATCGAAACTCTCATCTCCAGAGAGATATGCTTGTCTCTTCAAAACCAGAATCCATGACTGCTCTACTGGTGACATCTCATACCCAACTTACTGATCAGATTGGATGATGTTCTAATTGAAACTCAGGCACATTAAGTCATTTCCTAATTCCCGATGACTCATGCAATGTAAGGAGGCAGGATTTGACGCTCTCCTCTGTTCGACTTCTGCCTCCAACAACTGCATCCTTGCCTCTCCATTCTCACTGATGTGACATCATATGTTTAATACTGATGAGAATGAGGCATCTTCCTCTTCCTAGCTGCCTGTGAGATTATGTATCCATGTGTGCTGGAGCAGAGCTGACAGGGTTCCTGAAGGAACCTATCAACCCTATTCATTTCTCATCTAGAAGGGTGGAGCATGTCCATCAAAGCCACACAGCAAATGAGCCGAAAGGCAGCTCTGTATGCTCTTTCCCACAAAAGCTTTTTCAACCAAGAATATTTGAAATTAGAAAGTCGAGCCTGGATAGCTTACCAGAAAGTGTGGGCTCCAATGCAAAGTTAACATTTTCAGCATGGCATTTTCTGACTGTGATAGGTAACAGGGATGATATAAGCAGCTGTTCTCTTCATCCATTCTAAATTGCTGATCCTATGTAAGACTTGTGCATCAAGTGCACGCAGCCTAGAGTTAAACCCGTGTCTTCCATGTGATGACCCATTGCTTCCACAGTGGATGGCCTCTTCCCATGGCGTTAGGTTAGAGTGAGACATGGAGTTCTTCTACATCAATGGAGTGTTGAACAAAGAACTGACTTGCCACAGAGGGTGCTTTGGACCAACAGCATAAGCATCACCTGGAAATGGGAAGTCTCAGGCCTCACCCTAGACCATCGGAATCAGAACCTCCACTTTCACAATACCCCTGGGACCAGTGAGCGCAATAGCCTGGAAGCACTGCCTGGAGGGGCGTTCATGGGCTGCCAATGCTCCCTGCCTTTGGTACCAGATTTGTAAGGATTGACAGGAAGCTCAACACTCCCAATCAGATCACCAAGCTGTTCCTAAATCAGCCGATCTATGGTAAAGATGATGGGAAGATGAAGGTGGACATAGGGCAGTGCTGCATCTGTCCTTGCAGAGTGTGTACACTCCTCATCTTCTTTTCTTATAAATGGGGTTGGATTCTGTCACATCTCACAGGGCTCTCCAGCTGCTTTCTCCTTCAGACTGGAGTCATACTGAACAAGAATGAAACAATAAAAGGACTTGAAACAGTCACTTAGAATGCTTCAGAATCAAGTGGACCCAGACTTGGGAAGACACCTTATCCCCCATTGTCTGGCAGTTCATGTCCAGGTACTTTTTTTTTTTTAACATCACCTTCCATGCACTGCTCCACAGGATCATAGCTGTGTGATTGGCTGAGGATTTCCCCATTGCTTCCAAACTGGATTTTATAACTGTCTTAAGGATTGTCGACTTCTTCTTCATGCCTGGCTCTTTTCTGTTTCTTTTTCTGCCCAAAGCCTAAAGGCTCCTGCCTTTCTGTAATCTCCTACATATGAGCTTTCTGCTCTTGATGGAATCAGTAAGCTGGCAAAACTGCTATCCTAAGCCAAATTTCAACATAAACAACCATTTTCGTGTTATAAGTCTTTTCTTTCTAAAAAGCGGGACAATCTTCTGCCAGGTCTCAAATTCCAGCAGGATTTTAATATCTCCTTCCTTTTGTGTTACTCCTATCTGGGACTGCCAGAGTGATGACAGCTCCATCCTTTGCAGAACTAGAAGACTTCCAGAGTAGGCAACAACAGAGCTTCCTGCCCTCTCTGCTCACAGGTCATTCACAACCCTTTCTCCCAGGTATGCGCACACCAGGCTTTCGGCTGTGGTCCCTGGTGTGTGTATACCTGGTACAGAGGGCACTCCCTTAAACCCACCCATCACACAGGCAGTGTCCTGAATTAAAAGACACTCAGGGAGAGGCTGATAATCAGCACTATCTTCCACTATTGTCCTCAACTAAGGTGATAATAATAAGGGTGAGGGCAGGGGTTTTGTTTTTACTTTTCATGTGTGTGTGAGGCAAAGTCAACTGTACATTCAGGAGGAAGAAAAATAATTAATAAAAGTCCCTCTGCAGATCCGGACAGTTTCTTCTGTGCACATACCCCAGATTTCAGAGTCTCCCACAAAGAGTTCATTTTCTTTCATTTCACTCGCAGTACAGATAATCCAGAGTCTCCCAAGTTTATAAATCTCATTTTTTTTTTGCTTTTGCACAAGGCCTGAGACTTACCAGAATGCTCAGTGTCAGAAAAGAAAAAGACAAACCAAGGCTGTGTTGATCCTAATTACAGAGAGCTCTGGCCAGAGATCTTACCATGTGACTGCTCAGGTCTTAATGGAATTGGTAAAATGATGTAATCATAATGAGGGATGGAACTGGCTCATCATGATCTGCTTATGGAGATGGGAAGTGTTAGACATAATCCCTTCAAACTGAGAAAAAAAAAATCTTGTAACACCTCAGAATACTGAGAGGGTTACATGTTCCCGATGGGCAAACAAACAAACAAACAAACACTCTGGAAGCGTGAGACCAGGACCAGGATGTTCATAAGCACTGACATTTTTAGGACTCCTTTACCAGCACACATGGGAAAGCCTTGGGGAGGGACTCCTCCTAACATCCCCCAAGTTTCTGGGAAATGCCCTGTCTTCTTCTCCCTTGTGTTTCTGGGAACTCCAGTGCTATGGGCCCTGTGAAAATATGAACATCTGGACTACTCCGCTTATAGGAAGTGGACATGACTGTTTTTACTACAGTACAGTAGCCAGTCTTTGGAGCGGCTAGCCCATGCTGGGTGAGGAAGGAAATCATGCTATATATGTACGACCTCTACATCCCAGGACACTCCAGACCTCACCTGGGTGAGGAGCTGAGTGTACCTGGAACCAGTGGTTGGGAGGGAGCAGAAGAGTTGGAAGGAATAGCAGAACCACTTTTCCTATATGGCCAGTCTCATTCTCTCAAGGAGGTCAAATATAAGAGTTTAGATGTCAAAAGGGTTTTTCTTCCCCCCCCCCCCCACCCCCCGCCTCATGTTTTCTTCTCATTTTTCTGACATAGGGTTTTGCTGTGTAAACTAGGTTGGCTTTGAACTTATGACTTATTGAACTTATGTTATTATTGGCATGCCCTACCATGCCTTGTCCATGGGCTGTTTGCTTAGTGGACTTATTCATTATTTCCACCCGTTCCTGACAACTGTATTAGTTTCTTGTATCATTACTGAGACAAAATGCCTGATGAAAGCCACGTAAGGAATGGCGTTCATCCTGGTGTGGAAGGCTTGGTGTCGGGAGCTTGAGGTGACCCGTCTGTTTATGAACACATCAGTCATATGGAATTTGACTCACCTTTATGGCCTTGTTTTAAGTTAATTATTCCTCCGTAGTTTCTATCTCTAAATATACATTTGGAAGTGGAAGTATTAGAGCTTCAATGTGTGAGTTTCAAAGGATACGATTTCCCCCCAACACTCTTGGGATAAAACACCCTCCTTTGCAGGCCTCTCATGATCTAATTACCTTTCCTCTCCAGCTCCGTGTTCTGGTGGGTTTTCTGTCTATCACACCCTCTCTCCCATCTCCTGCTTGGCCTTTGCAAGAGCGATTGCTCCTGCTGCCCACTGCCCCTTCTCCCTCATTTCCTGTTCACCTGAACACGCTCATTCAACTTTCATGCTTCCTCTTCTGTGGACCACGCACCTTGCTGGGGCACTTTGGCCATGTACATGGGTTAGAAGATGCGCCTCTTTGAAGCTCTTGTGAAAGGCTGTGTGCGTTCTCACTTATCCCATCACTTTGTGTTCTACCCTGTAATGACCAGAGGACCCAGTTATAGTCACTGGGCATGCACCACTGTGTCTGCAGAGAAGGCCCTTGAACTTCACATAAAGTCTCTGAGGCTCACAGAAGCAGATCTTGAAACGTGGCCCATGGGAGTAGAGAGCCTGTGGGAATGTGGAGCGAGTAGTTGTGTCTCTGGGGTGTCTGAAGTCGCCTGGCATTGGCCTTGCCTAATCTCTATGAGCTCAAAAGCTACTGGGAACTCAATTATAATGTGGTATTTACATTCTTATAAATCCAAATTACAGCCTGGAAACCATCCAGCAAATTCATTTCTGGATAAGACAGGCAGATGAAAGTCTTGCATTATGAGGAGACATGTCTAAAATGTTACAATAAAACCCACCACATTTGCATTAAAATATTAGGGTATTTATCCCAAATATGGTAGCACCAAGATCCTGTGATAAACATGAAATAGGCAAAGTGGTTGTTTACATTTTGCCTTCAATTTTGCAATAGCAGTGTTTAAATTTAGTGATTTTATTTTTTTCTCCCATTCATCTGGCTGTTCCCCTCTCTGAAAATCATATTATAAATAACAGATCCAACAGAAATAAAGTTTCATGTTATTAAACTAGTGTCTTTCTCTCCTTCTATCTTTTTCTTTCTAATTCTATCATGAATTTCATTTTCACTGTCTTGGATAGAGCTATCTAAGTAGAGATGAGATGTATTGGGTTATGGTCACAGGAATGCTTACATCATTTGATTTTATCACTAAAAGCAAAGGTCTAATTGGACATCAACAAAGAACACCTCTCTCTATTTTTGTAGCCCCCAATTAAAAAAATGTTGTTTATGTGTACATGTGTGCTTGTGTGTGTGTGTGTGTGTGTGTGTGTGTGTGTGTGTGTGTATGTTCATGTAGGTGTATGCTCATGGAGGCCAGAAGAAGGTATCATCGTCCCTGGAGACAGAGTTACAGGCAGTTAGTTGTAAGTTACCATGTGAGTGCTGGGAACCAAACTCCAGTCCCCTAATATAGAAGGCTGTGCTCTTAACTACTGAACCATCTCTCCAGCCAGTCCACCTCTTCATTTTTTTTCTTGAGACAGGATCTCATGTGACAAGTCTGCCCTTGAATTCACTCTGTAGCCAAGGGTGACCTTGAACTTCTGATCCTCTACCTCTGGCTCCTATGTGTTGGGGTTACAGGTGTATGCTATCGGTATTGAACCCAGGGACACCTTCAAGCTAAGAAAGCACTCTACTAAGTGAATGTGCCCCCTCCCCCACTCAAAGATAAATCTGTTTGTGGTTTTAAATGTTCATTGGTGCTTTGGTGTTCAAAGACAAGATCCTAAAGAAAGCTAAGCAACTAGATGTATCATTGCTCTGGCAACATGGCACAGAAGTTTCCAGCAGTAGATTACAGGTATCAATGGAAACCCCAAATTCCAGCTCCCAAGACCAGCTGCTGAGGACAGAGACTTGCTCTTTCCCCACCTTAGAGGTTTTCTAAACTTGAAGTATTTTTTATTCTATAGGTATTGCATGTTTATTTTTAAAACTGAAATGTAAAAGCTAGCAAAACACTCAACTTTAAAACACATTTAAATAAGATCATGCTGTGTCATAATTCGCCTTTTGTTATTCCGTATTTAGAAGGACACGTCTATGATACAATTTTAGTTTTGAATCAGTTCCTCCCTTGTGATAGAATCTTAATGGCAGTGACAGTGCATTCCACACATGGACTCTGAAAGCCTTTTTGTCTTTCAATGTCACGCCTCAAAGAGACACATTTTTAAAAGTCTTAATGTCTTTTTAATAAATGTTTTAGTAAAGCTTGGCATTCCTATTAAAAAATCACGAAGAGTTTCTAGTGCCCCCGCTCACCCCTTGTCTCACTGCCCACGCCCTGCATTATTGTAGTACCTTTGTCAAAACTGAACCTAGCTTTGGAACACTCCTAGCCAAACTCCAAACACTCTTTGGATCCACCAGGCTTTCCAGCATGTTCTCCTGTTCCAGGATTAACCTACCATGTCATACTGAGTTTGGCTTCAGGTCTCCCTAGGCTCCTCTGGTCTGTGTCGGCTCCTCACTCATGCCAAGTTTTTATGTCCTTGACTGTCTTGATGAGTCCAGGCCTGGGGGATACTTACTTTTAACGTATATTGACATCTTGTTAAGTACTTGTGTTAAAAGTACTAAACATACCAAGGCACAAAACTTAGATACAAACACATTTAGCATTAGATTCCTTGTTGTTATGTAATTTTTATTTGTATCATATATATCAACAGTTAGGGCCACGACATTTTTTTTTATAGTAATCCATTACATAGACTAAACCCACACATAGTAACCAGCTTATGGTGACACTGGCCTCCATAAGTGTCTGTATTGAAATCTCAGACTATGGCAATCCTTTAAATCTCCAGGCATGCCACTGATAATTTCCTAAGAACAAAATATTAGAAGCTGGAAGGATATAATACCAGAAATTGCCAAGGACTGTTTACTTAAAAGGTTGCCTTCATGGCTCCAAGAGATTTTCAAAACCTTCCCATATGTTTCAAAAGGCCAGCATTAATATGTGCACCAGCTCATTGTCTGAGCCCTGGTCTCTGTGCCACGAAGCATCATTGCTTTACAGTTTTACCAATTTGATGGATGTCAGATGGTGGGCTTCGGATTTGCTAGCCTTATTTATTTTTCCTTTGTGAAAAATCTTGTCTGTGGTCATTTTACCATATTGGGATAGGGGTGTGTGTAAGTACTTCTCTCTGTCTTCCATGTGATGTTTCTATGAAGAGAAGTTTGGAGTTTTCATGTGTAATCATCCTGTTCTTAGTGCTGCGGCCAGGGAGCCTCTTTCTCTAATACACTCTGTGGCTACTAATGCCTGTATTCTATTGAAAAATTCTTTTTCCCTTTTCTGATATTTTGAGACAGTCTCACTGGGTGGCCCAAGTTGGCCTGGCAATCATGATGTAGCCTAGGCTAGCTTCAGACTCTTGGTTCTCCTGCCTTCGTCTCCCGAGTGGTAGGATTACAGGCCTGAGTTACCATGCCTGGATTCTTGTGATATTTTCATGCCCCCTTTGGCCTTTAAATATCGAAGCCATTTGTGGTTTGTTTTGTTTTCAGAAAGGGTCCTAACTTTGTTTTTCCAAATGGTTAGACAGCTGTCTCAACACCATCTGATGAATGGCCCAACCTTTCTCCTACTGTTTCAGCATCCATTTTAATGCCTGCGCTCAAGGACTGGAAACACACTGTCTGCTAAAGGTCTCAAGGGGGTTCCAGCAAGGGAGATGGAAGTAGAAGAGAGTTTTGAAAACCCTCCAAGTTCTGTCTCAGGGTGACTTCAGCTCCACTGCCAGCTGAAGGACACAGTCCAAGCTAAGTATAGTGATCTGTGTCTTTTGGGCTAGCCCAGTCCTCCTGTCCCATGTAGGCGACATCCTAGGAACAGATCAGGGCTCTAGGCAATGTCCAGTATAAAAGGATGTGTGTCTTCTGAAATACACTCTGTTAGAAACCTCCCCAAGCTTCATGGTAAATTTCCTACTTTGGTCATTTCTATACATTTCTACACAGAGAAACTTGATTCACCAAATTTGGAGCCTACTTATCCCACTTTCCTAAGCTAGTATAATTCCCAACTGCATTCTAAATACTTTCCTTATACCCACAGATAAATGTAACTTTCACCACTCATCAAAGAAGCTTCTACTGCAGCAGACAGAGACTAATACAGAAAGCCACAACTGGTCAAAACACAGAGAACAAGTGACTGTGGGATGCTCAGGACCAACCGATACAGCTGTAACACAACCCCTATACTTAAGGTTTAGGGAACACCAAGAATAGGGGGTGGAAAGATGATAAGAACCAGAAGACCAGGAGGTCTGCTGTGAGATTATGTCTTCTATAGATGATAGGGAGCTACACCCATGAAATCTTAACAACATGGTCACCCAAACAAGACTTGCACCATGACTCCACCAGTTGACATGCTAGCGTGGATGGGGGAAATCTCCAAGGTCCTACCCATAGAAGAGGAGCTACAGGCAATTAATGGTTGCTAAGGGAAGGAAAATCAGTCTTCCCCAGGGATGAGACCCCAATAGGGTACCAAATCCCAAGTGGTCAGTCCTAACAAAATATATATACATACAACCAACACCAAATGGACTCAGCAGAATATATTTATATGTACACACACACACACACACACACACACACACACACACACTTGTAACTTGTAACAATAATAATTAACAAGAAGGGGTCATGGGTTTGAAAGAGAATTGGGGAGAGGACTTGAAAGAAAGAGAGGGTGGGGTGGAAAGGATGTAAACACAGTGCTCATGCATGAAATTCTCCAAATAAAATGAATGTAATAAAAAGAAACTCCCAAGTCACTAAGTACCTAACAGTTTATAAATTTGCTTGAAAGTTCATGTAATTACCAAAAGAATAAAAACTTCCCTCTCTGACAGTAATTATCTACAGCCTAGACATTGAACAAAGTTCTTCAATTTCAGCGCAGATGAAGGAGCAGATGGGATCATTGTCCCCCATTTTACTCTCTGGCAATAATTATCCAGAGGCTAGACACTGTGCTGAGAGTGTTACTGCATTCTAGGGAGTGTCTGTGGCCATTGTTCTCCATTTTATTGATGAGAAACCAAGGCACAGAGAGGTTAAGCCACTCATCGAATGTCTCATGGCTGTAATTGGTAGATCAGAAAATCTGTACCCATCAGAGCCTACAGTGAAAGCCCTAACTTATGTGAAGACTGGGAATTGCAGTGGTGCCCCTACAGGGTTATTTGTATGGTGTGTGATTTCTGGGCTGATAGATTTTACTGCCTAGGATTACAGCCTCCTCACTACTGTGATTCATCTCGAGGCCTGTTCCTTCTATTCTGTAAAATGAGATCAACAGGGACTCCAGCCTTTGAGTTGGGATGGGCTCCATAAACTGCATGGCTAAGCTATTTCTCCAACTGTGCAAAGATAATGTTGATAGAGCTTTATTGGATTCTGAAGACTTATTGGCTCTGTATCATCGCCCATGAAGGATGGTAGTGAATAGAGGCCAGGGCTGCCCACAGCTCTTTCTCTTTCTGCCAGCCCATGGTGAAAGGTTTAGCGTGACTTGTTGCTTTTGCAGTCACTGACTTTCAGAGGTATCAGTTACTGTAGGACACAAGCACCTCATGCCCTGATTGCTCTCTCCACATCTTCTGCGTACCCCCTGGCCTTAAGATTAGGAAACTAAGTTTCTTTGATGCTGAGTAAGTGTCAAAGGTCATAGCTGTGTAGTGGCCAAGGCTAACAGAAATATCAGCTCTCCTGACCTCCATCTTGGCTTTTGATTTAGCAGTTTGCTTTTTCCAGCTGTGTAACAAATCTTGCTTTTTGATGACTTTTTTTCCTGGTTACTGCATGGCTCACTTGGGTTTCATGCAGTCCAGCACAGCTTGAGAGTGCTTTTACCCATTCTACACAGCAAAGTGCCTGGGAAGGAGTTTACGATGGAGACATGCGCACTTGACACTAGCCGTCTCATCTTCCCTCGGTGTAAAGATGTCTAGTTTATAGCATGGCACTTCCACAATGCAGGGATCAGAGCCTGAATAGTTTGTAAGGACATCTCCTAACTCCTTTTAATGGTCACACGTCACAAGTGCTTTTTACAGGGCCGGCACAGCACAGTTCTTGCATATTTTGGTTGTCACTACAACCAACCCATGCACTCCACAAAATATGCTTTTAATTTTCTACATAAAAATACTATGTAAAAACTGCTGTTGGCTCACTTACGTCCATTCCTACACTCTTCTCCTTGCCATCTTCTGCTCTGAGAGCCTGGAGGATGGAGTGCTCATTTCTCAGCTTCCCTTGGAGCACTTGATGTCCAAGTGAGCTGTAAGTAAGCCTGCAGAAGTGAACTCTTGAGAAGAGAGCTCTCTTGCACTTCCAAGTGTGGAGCATGTGTGTGAACCGACAGGTACAACCACCATGCATGATGCTGGAGAAGCAGATAGAAATGAAAACCCCAGTTCAGAGAATGCCAGAATGGAAAAGTGCTGGGAAGAACCTCACCTCACATGACAACACCAAGCAGTCTAAGTGTTGAATTGTGAGCATTTTAAGTGCTTAAAAAATCTGTTTATTTTTATTTTATGAGTAGAAGTATTTGCTTGCATTATGTGTGTGCATCACACGTGCACAGGTGCTCACAGAGTCCAGAAGAGGGTGTTGGACCCCCCTGGAACTGGAGTTACAGTCAGTTTTGAGCCCCTATGTGGTTGCAGGGAATTGAACTCAGGTACTCTGCAGGAGCAGCAAGTGTTTTGAACCCCCAGAACTCCCATAAATGTTGGGTTCCCACTAGCCCTCTCATAATGCCAGGCTCGGAAAACTGAGACAGTATATCCCTGAAGCCAGTCAGCTATAGACTAGCTGTATTGGTAAGCTCTGGGATTGATTGCGAGACTCTATGCCAAAGAATTCACTGGAAGATTCCTGACATCAACCTTAGACTTCTGCCTTCTCTCTCTCTCTCTCTCTCTCTCTCTCTCTCTCTCTCTCTCTCTCACACACACACACACACACACACACACATATACACACACACACACACACACACACACACACACAGAGACAAAACATATACACACGTGTGCATGAAAATAAGAAAAGACTTTTTTAAGTCCAAATACCCTACCAGAAGGAAAAAGAATGAATGCAGACTCATAACAATAAGCAACACCAGACAAGCAGGACACAACATACATATGAAATGGCTGGCCCAAGTTTCCACATGTATATAACTACAATGAATGATTTAAATATACAATAGAGAACAGGGTAGATGGGCTGGAGAGATGACTCAGTGGCTAAAGTGCTGGCTGTGCAAGCATGAGGACCAGAGTTCGGATCCCAGGACTTGTGGAAAGCTGTCGCACTCTTGAGTTAGATATGGAATCCCAGGACATGCTAGCTAGGCTACCCAGAATCACCGAGCTCTGGGTTCATCAAGAGACCTTGACTCAAAAAAACAAAGTAGACAGTGATCGAGGAAAACAGCCAGTGTTAACTTTGGCATGCATGTACACAAGCACACACCCAACATACAGGTGGACATACATATACACATGCCTACCACATACATATTTTATATATAAAAAAAGAATGGAATTGGTAAATCAAGTAAACAAGCAAAGGGGAAAAACAGGCTGTCTACAGGAAGGTCACTTCAAATGTAATGCTTCAAGTTCAAATGGAAGGGCTAGGTAAAAGCTGTACCTTACCACATCCGTCCAGAGAAAGCAGGGACAAGGCATCAATACCTGACAAAGCAATTCAGAGAAGAGAGCATTATCAGGGATAGGGAAGGAAATACAGAACGGCCAGAGGCTGACATCTGACAGTCGCCCACACATGCGGGCACTTAGCAGAAGTCCATTGTATGGAAAGCAAACCCTGGGGACTGTAAGGATCTAGGACAAACCCACAAGTCGAGTTGAAATGTCCTCTTTACCTCCAAATGGATAGAACATCTGGATATATAGTGGGGATATAGATGGCTGGAACCGCATCACCTCCATAAGGTCACCTGAGCAGTACTGGACACTCTGCTCTTCTAAGCACCCACAGAATGCAGACCAAGAAGTAATACATTCTGGGAAGTTGTACAAACCTCAAGACATTTAAAAGAATTAAGCCAGAGTCTGTAGCACAATCACAATGGATCCCAGTGGAAAAATCAGTAGTGGGAAAGTTTCAGAAACATGTCTCTGTGTGTCGACCCTAACCAATGCACTTCTAAATAATTGATGGGTAGAGATGAAGCCTCAGGGACAGACAAATGCTACAGAGGACCGACTGACAGTGAAGATGCCTTGTGTGAGTGCTGGCAGCACACAGATAAAGCTCTGCAGAGAAGACACTTACTGCTCTTCCTGGAGACACAAAGAACAAGTCTCTATCCAGTAACTAAATGTGCACCTTAAGAACCTTGAACATGGGCAGGGGAGATGGTTCAGGGATAAAATGCTGTGAGTAGGGTTCAGATACCAGAATCCACATAATATGTCCTGTGGCAGCATTCCTATAGTGAGATGGAATGTAGAGACAGGAGATTTCCCAAAAGTTCACAGGCCAGCTTCTTGCATGATGTATACAGTGCTGGGCAAGACACCCAAAGATGGTCCTCTGACCTATATTCATGTGACTCCCCCAAAATGAACACACATACCATTAAAACATTAAAACACACATACACACACACCATTAAAAATGTATGTAGCACATATTCAGAAAGATAAATAAATATTAAGGTGTTTAGGTAATAAATATCAAAGTTTAAAAAAAAAACAAACCAGGGGCTGGAATGGTTAAGAGCTTGTACTACTCTTGGAGAGGACATGGACAATCAGCTGCTTTCGACTGCCTGTTACTCCAGCTACAGGAGATCTGACACCTTTTGGCCTCTGTGGGCTCTTGCACCCACATGCACATATGCAATGTACACACACATGCAATTTACACACACATGCAATTTACAATTCTTTTTTTTTGAATTTATTTTATTTTATTTTACAATATAATTCAACTTTACATATCAGCCATAGATTCCCCCGTTCTCCCCCCTCCCCCCCCCGCCCCCCCCCCCCACTTCCATCTCCTCCAGGGCAAAGACTCCCCCGAGGATTGAGATCGACCTGGTGGACTCAGCCCAGGCAGGTCTAGTCCCCTCCTCCCAGGCTCAGCCAAGGGTCTCTACTAAGCCCCAGGTTTCAAACAGCCAATTCATGTACTGAGCACAGGACCCGGTCCAACTGCCTGTATGCCTCCTAAACAGATCAAGCCAATCAACTGTCTCACCCATTCAGAGGGCCTGATCCAGTTGGGGGCCCCTCAGCCATTGGTTCACAGTTCATGTGTTTCCATTCGTTTGGCCACTTGTCCCTGTATTCCATCCATCCCTGGTCCCAACAACTCTTGCTCACATAAACCCTCCTCCTTCTCGCCAATTGAGCTCCCGGAGCTCCACCCAGGGCCTGACCGTGGATATCTGCATCTAGTTCCCTCAGTCACTGGATGGGGTTTCTAGCACGACAATTAGGGTGTTTGGCCATCCTATCACCAGGGTAGGTCAGATCGGGCTATTTCTCGACCATTGCTAGCAGTCTATTGTGAGGGCATCTTTGTGGATTTCTGTGGGCCTCTCCAGCACTTTGCTTCTTCCTATTCTCATGTGGTCTTCATTTATCATGAACATTCCTTATGTTCCCTCTCTGTTCTTGATCCAGCTGGGATCTCCCGCTCCCCCAAGTTCTCTTTCCCTCGCCCCTCGCCCCTCATTACCCCCACTCACGTCCAGACTGTTCATGTAGATCTCATCCATTTCTCCGTCATTGGGCGATCCCCGTGTCTTTCTTGGGGTCCTGTTATCCAGGCAGCCTCCCTGGTGTTGTGAGTAGCTGTCCAGTCATCCTTGTTCCACAACTAGTATTCTCCTATGAGTGGGTACATACCATGTTTGTCTTTCTGAGTCTGGGTTACCTCACTTAGGAGGATTTTTTCTAGATCGCTCCATTTGTCTGCAAACCTCATGATGTCATTGTTTTTCTCTGCTGAGTAGTATTCCATTGTATATATGTACCACAGTTTATTTATCCATTCTTCGGTTGAAGGGCATCTAGGTTGTTTCCAGGTTCTGGCTATTACAAATAATGCTGATATGAACATAGCTGAGCAAGTGCCCTTGTGGTATGATTGAGCATTCCTTGGGTATATGCCCAAGAGTGGTATAGCTGGATCTTGGGGGAGATTGATTCCCAATTTTCTAAGAAAGCGCCATATTGATTTCCACAGTGGCTGTACCAGCTTGCATTCCCACCAGCAGTGGAGGAGAGTTCCCCTAGCTCCACATCCTCTCCAGCACAACGTGTCCTCAGTGTTTTTGATCTTAGCCAATCTGACTGGCGTAAGGTGGTATCTCATAATTCTTTAAATCTCAAAAAAAAAATAGACCCAACAAATTTGGAACCTCAAAAATAAGGAGCAAAGCAAACTGAGTATATTCCCAATAGACCGTCTTTTTAAAAGGAGAAACAGCTTCTTTGAAAAACATCGATAAAATTGGCAAACTCACAAGACTTCTGGAGGAAGAGAGATGACACAAAGTGATGATGGTTGGAATGAGACAGGAGCTGGCACTCAAGGAACTGCAGGCAGGAGGGCACAAGGATGACTCTCCGCAAACATCAGCGCCCTCGATGGTGAGGACCAATTCCTTCAAAAACACAAGCCAACACCAGTTAGTCAGATGGGATAAATCTATACTCACAACTGCTATGAAACAGAACTAGTAATAGTAATGAAGAAGACCTTCTGACAAAGAAGTTTCCAGATGTAGAAGGTTGAATCATGGATGAAACATGGAAGAATCCCATCAAACACTTAAACACATAGCATCAGTTCTACACAGTCTTATCCTGAAAGTAAAAGAAGAACCGGGTCCCTAACTCATTTTACAGAGTCAATGGAACCCTGAGTCCAAAACAAAATGGATCTGTATTCCCCGAGACTGTAAATGCTCGTGTTCTTACCAAAATGCTGCAAAGGTAATTCAACAATGTATCGAAAGGACTAGCATCATAATCATGAAGTTTATCTGCCAAACCCAAAGCTGATCTGATCCTTAAAAATCACCACGACCAACCGTGAGAACAGGCGAAAGAAAACATGATCATTCCAACACAGGCCTTAACAAACATTGGGCGGATCCTAACTTATTTGTGACTAAAACCCTCAGTATCTTAATAGAAGGGAGCACCCTTAAATCTATAAAAAAAATGCTGATGGTTAAAAATTTATAACCACCATTTAAGTTTATTGAAATGGAGACTGGTGTCAGCTAACAGGCAGAAGAACTCACTAGCCTGTGTCTGCCTACAGAAATTGTGTTGGTCGCCGGGCGGTGGTGGCGCACGCCTTTAATCCCAGCACTCGGGAGGCAGAGCCAGGCGGATTTCTGTGAGTTAGAGGCCAGCCTGGGCTACCAAGTGAGTTCCAGGAAAAGGCGCAAAGCTACACAGGGAAACCCTGTCTCGAAAAACCAAAAAAAAAAAAAAAAAAAGAAATTGTGTTGGCTCCATTTGAGGACATTTTGGTAGAGCTTCATTTGAGGAGGCAGGATGCTGAGCATACTGATAACCAACAGACCTATAACCAATGCTGTTTTGTTTTATGGGTTTTGCTGTAGCTTGCATGTCTTCCTGCCACCAGCAACCACACTTTTGACGTTCTAGCAAAAACCATGCTATCCAGGGTCCCTGGTCCCCATGATCCCCATGGGCTAACTACAGATGCAGAACAAGCCTGTGACCCAACTCTGGCCCTCTCAGTCACAGCATTGGAGATGGTTTTGTACAGCCAGGCTTTGGGAGGATCAATGAATACCTGTGTGTCGGGCTGAACTACAAACCTGCTTGTGGATCTGGCTCCAGCCCCCCCCAGTTGATATACCCAGATCTGAGCAGCCCAAAGTCTTGGCTTGGTCTTGACAATGGAAGGAAATTAAAGAAAACAACACAGAAGCAAAGTGAGAAGTAGAGTCAAGGAATAGAAACTGAAAATCAGGCATGATACCTGGACCTGAAGAATAACAATGACAAAGTTGAAAATTGTGACAACAGAGTTAATCAAGCAGAGGTAGAAATAAGTGTTTGAAGGTAGATAACTTGAAGCCATCCACAGATAGGAACAAAGAGGGAAAAAAAAAACACCGAAGACATCATACAGGCATAGGCAACACCATCAAGCAAACTGTTGGCACCTGGGAGACAACGGGAAGGAGTAGCAGGTCAGAGAACTAAAGGAAGAGTGGCTGGAAACCGCCCAAATCTAGGGAGGAAAATGGACACCCAAGTCCACAGGTGGAGCTTTTCCTGAATGAGGTGAACTGAGAGAGATACCAGACATTATAATTAACCATCAATTGTCAAAGATGAAAAGGGAGAATTTTGCCATCAACATGAAGGCTATCAGCCACAGCTAAGCAGAAACCTTACAGGGTGAAAAGATCCATCTTAAGTCCTGACAAACAGAAGTACCAAGGAAGAAAATAAGGAAGAGTTATGCTCTAGGAAGAAGAAGAGACAAACATACCCCCAACAAGCTAAAGTCGCTACCTCTAGATCTGCATTAAACAAAATGTCACCTGGTGATAGTTGAGAGGGTGAGTTTTCAACTTGTTAACCTACAAAGCACAAACATAGAAAACATAGAAAGTGCACATTTCTCTCCTGAAAGTAGATACAAGGAGTCAAAGAGAGTATTGCAACCCTAGAATAGTGGTGCATAAATCATTTTAAATACATGTTTTTAAATTAAAAGACAAAATCAATAACAATAACTCTAAATACAAAATTACTAAAGGAAATACAATATAGAAATATAGAGAAGAAAAACAAAACACAGCAATTTGGAGATATATATATATATATATATATATATATATATATGCTCATATATATTTTTGAGTAAAGTATGTATGTAATTGAAGTTACACTGTTATCAGCTTAAAGTAAGTGGTTCTAACTACCTAGTGTCATATGAAAGCTTCATAGTAACCACAGAGCAAAATATGAAAGAAAAAATATGAAAGCATATTAGTACAAAATCATCAAACTACAGATAACGACAGTGAGAAGATTCAAGAGACAGACAAAACAGGAAGAGAACTCCTAAACACTAGGTGATACCCAGGCCTTACCTGGTAGCAATTATTTAAATAAAATGTAAGTGGATTAAACAGCAACCAAAAGGCATTGCGTAAATAACTTTATAAGATCAGTTACAAGTTGGTGATAGTTAGAATCTCAGGACACACGTGGACTGAAAGTAAGGGAGCAGAGAGGGGCCACAAAGGCAGTCAGCAAAATGGCGGCTGGCTGTACAGTAAAAGAGACTTTCAATATGGAACCTGTCACAAGAAAGAGAGAGCGTTATGTAATGAGAAAAGTATCAACAAAACAGGAGATACAGCCCCTATAACACATGTGTACATCACCTCAAAGCACCCCCTGTATAAGGCTGGCGCTGACAGACCCGAAGGAGAAAATA